>WEIU01023132.1:87070-142462 GCA_013389925.1 Aegithalos caudatus
TGTTGCTAAGGATAATTTCTCAGAGTGGAAATTTATTCTGAAGAATTTTAATAGCTTTTCGAAATGGAAGAGGCTA
Organism: Aegithalos caudatus; assembly: GCA_013389925.1. NCBI lineage: Eukaryota > Metazoa > Chordata > Aves > Passeriformes > Aegithalidae > Aegithalos > Aegithalos caudatus. The sequence continues at coordinate 87,147 of WEIU01023132.1, forward strand.
TCTTCTTCCCAATAATCCCCATAGCAATCACAGAATACTCCCAAAGAAGAGTTAACATACAGATGAACTACTACCTGCACAGCTATAGATTAATTCAATTGTTATGAGGCATCCATAGGAAATATTGCATCAAGTTATCTTCAGCAGAGAAAAGCTCAGCAGTATCTTTCAGTTCACTGCCTTCTCACTGTGCAGACATTCCTCGTGCAGATATTCCTGACCACTGTACTCCAACATTTATTTTCATTCTCCCTCTCATTTTGCTTTTAGAAAAAAGATCTCTCTCTCACCACTGAAACGCTGCTCCCAACCCCCCCCCCCCAAACAACAACACTAAAGGCTATTTAAAGTATGGATATTTCACATCTTCCAGAATCTTAATATCCCAGAGAGATACTGTGTATGCATACAGCTTTACTGTTTACACCAGTTAAAAACCTCTTCTTTCTGTACAATGAAGGTGCAAGAATTAACTAAAAGGCCAATGCCTGCAGTCCCTATGATGTGGCTCATGGCCATGAGAAATGATTAAAAAAAAAAATTGTTCAAGGCTGACAAGGAAAGAAAAGTGCAACATAATTTGCAGCCTATGATTCCTGATGTCCTGTTGTTCTTGGGCCAAAATGGTTTGAGACTAGAAGCAATGAAATATCACACACACCTGCCAAAGATACTTGCTGCAAGAAACAGATTGGTATGATAACATAAATAAGTTTTTTCCAGATTAATTGGAAAAAATGCTCTCAGAACAAATACCATTAACGGGTCTCTGTCAAGTCTCCAGCCCTGGAAAGCATCATTCCTAGGCTGCATTCTCCTGCAAACTGTGTAACAGCTTGTGATATTCAAATACAAGGGACCAGTGAAGTACACTCCATCCTCATTTAAAAACATTAACTCCAGGGCAAAGGAATGAACAATTCAGTCTCTCTAACCTCCAGAAGAGTCCACTGGAGCAGAAACAGGATTTTGTTGCTGTTCTGCCCAGAAATAACCTGCCTGCAGCCAGGTGTAACAGTATCTCACCAGTACAAGCAAATACCTCTGCTCATCTGCAGTGGTTTAAAGCTACCTCCAATTTACCTTTGTCATTGCCCTAACAGGCAAGAAAGAAAATCAAACTTCAGCAGTCTAATGACCATCAATAACATTTTTCCTCTGTTTTACCCTCCCTCATACATTTTTATTTTTCAAGTGCAGTTTGAATATGCATAGTTTACTCTGGAAGGAAAAATGTGGATTTGGCATGGTTATCTCATGGAAATTTTTCCCATTCTGTATTATAAACCAACTCTGACACCACAAGGCCATACACAGTTTACTGCTCTTGTTTATGCTGCCCTAAATATGTGTCAGATAAACTAAATTGCAATTCCAGCTTTCCCTGGAATACAGTTAAGATAAAATGTCTGGACACTAAGAATTAACAAAACCCGGTAACTGGAGAAGTGTTTATGGAGTAATCAAAACACGGCATGAAAATATAAAGCCCTCATCTAATCCACCCTCCTAAACAAAAACTTCTCAACACCTAATTGCTCTTCACAAAGACTCCATGCAGAGGTCTCCAAACTCAGCTCTTACTCCAATCGATGTCCTGCAAACATTCAGACATACACTAACACATGCAAACAACCATCTGCAAGCTTTCATCAAAGTCTTGGTACAAGAAAACCATGGATTTTTTTATATCTTTGTACGAGATTGTTATTTTGAAGCATGAGTCAATGCAAGAGAGGTAGATTTGGATCTATACAAGGTCCATCTCATGTATGTACGAGATCAACATCTTGAAAAATATATTTATCTCATGGCTACCTTTCCCATCACCTTTCATGTTTAATTCTCTAAATGGAAATAACTGCTTGCTCCCCCTCCCTTTTCCCTCTTCCCCTGAAATCCAGGAGTGCATCACCACAGACTCTTGCTTTTAATCACAACATATACACAAAATAGTCTTCTAGTAAGGATTCTGATATAAAATACTTAATCTAGTGACAATAGAAAGCCAAACCAAATCAAATTTGTGACTTTGGACAAAACATACTTTGGTCTAAGAGAAAAATTTTATTTGCCATTTTAAATAGCAATTGACCATTTATCTAGGAAGGAAAAGTATAAATCAAAGCTGATATGCAGAAAGCACTGTAATATTCCTCAGATTTTTCTAGCATTGGATATTCCTAGGAATTTTAAAAACACGTGGTACACATGGTGGAAAACAGCAAGGTAAACAATTCCCTGGCATATTAGTACTAAAAGGTAGAAATTTAAAGCAACAAAATTTACCCTTTTCTCTTATTTTTACTATCCAAACTCTAACATACACACAAAAGACAATAAAAAAGCATCTTCATAAACTCACAGATGTGCAAGGAGTAAGATGAACAAGCTTATGGGGATTTTTCTCCCCCAAAGAAACAGTGACATGTATATTCTGGAAATATTTACTAAAAGACAAACACACACACATGTAAGTGAAAGACAACAGCACAAAGAAACGCCACCTTCTACAGAACTACATTAAATTCAGTTAAAGCTCAGAGTCATAGTTCCCATCATTTCAGAAAAAGAGAAAGCTACCATTTCCTGGGATTTTCAGTCCAGCTATCAACCCCCTGCTGCCAACACAGCACTTACAGAAGCCTGGGTCTGTCTCTGTGCAGCTCCTCTCCCTTCCCTTCCCCTCATCTGCTTTGTTACTCCCCGGGCAAAGCGGAGAGGACTCGGTGTCCTTACAGGAGCCGGGAGAACGGGCAGTCCATGACTTCTGTGGTCCTTACCTTCCCCCCACTCAGAGATTGCACATCCAGCTTCCCTGCACAAGTTACTTGGAGGGTATTTAAAAACAGATGCTCAGAAATCTGAGGAGAACAAAAGCCCAGAGAGTTCAGATTTCCTCTCCTTGATCCGCCTGACGCTGTTGACACTAAGGTGAGCATATGAGAAGGGGAAGGAGGTGGGATTGTTAGAGGGATCAAAGGGAGGAGATTGGGAGATGGGGTTCCCTCTGCCTCGACGTGGTGCCCCTTCCTGGCTCCCCCTTTGGCTGGAGAGGAAATAAAATGGAGCCTAGGAGGGAGGGAGAGAGATAATCCTGCAGCTTCATCTGATTAGAGAAACTGGGCCTGTGCAGAGCTGGCAATGCCGCCAGGGAAGCACAGGGAGGGGAGGCAAACAGGGGCAGGAAGAGGAGGAGCAGAGGGGAGGAATAAAATTGTAAGGGTTAAAGGAAAATTATAAAAGGTATACGAAGGGGTATGACTGCTGGGCCAAAGCATCCTGGTATGTGTTCAGTATCAACCCTCATATGAAGGTGAAATCACCAGTAGGAAACACCCATTGCTTCTGGTAACGTGGAACAATCAGAAAGAAAACAAATCAAACCCCAAGCCCAGAATGCTGTAGGCACAGACTGGGAACAAGGATGTATCCATGGACTGCAAGGAGTGAGATTGTTTGTGCTGAGCAGGGAGAAATGGAAAAAGCAGTGTGCTATAGATAATTACCAGTTTGTGCCAAACAGGACACAATTTAGAACACCTTTTCTATAGCAAGTCATTTTCCAGAACCTGTTTCCACATACTTAAACACATCTTAGTAGAACCAAAGCGACTTCCAAGGAGTTTGTGTAAGCACCCACATCAGGGGCAGGAGGCTGCCCTCCCACAAGGCTCCCACTTGTGCCAGCCCTCTCTCCCACACCTGGCACAGGTATTTCTGGGCTCACAGCTGCCCACACACTGTCCATCCCCACCCCTGCAGTACTGCAGCCCTCAGGGGATGCCAGCCTGCCCTCCCTGCACACAAACGTGGAGGCAGCACCGTGTCCTTGCCCTCAGCCTGACACAGGGGGCTCACCCAGGCCCGGGCAGGGTCCTGAGGGCGCTGCTGCTCGGTATCCCCCACCCAACAGGAATGTCCTACCTTGAGGGGACAGGCATGCAGGTCCTCCAAGCTGCCAGCTGTCACCTGTGGGGCATCAGGGAACACTAAGGACAGATGTGACATGGAGAGTCTTGTCCCCATCCACAGTGGCCCATTTTTGTATAGAATCTCCTCTTTTGAGCTCACCTTTATGAGGGGCTACACTCAGTCCATTCCCAAGGACCACTCTAAGTTTCCACATTGTGAGCTGCTTTTATTCCTTTCTGGCCTATTCCCTCCATCTAGAACTTCACACAAGGGAGATCTCTAGTGGGGCAAGTAGAAGGATGTCAAAACATAAGAAAAGAACCCTTTCAGGTCCTCTTTCTTTCTGCTCAGGAGGCAGTAAATAATTCTTGTAAACCACTTACAGCAGTTCTCAGTTTGTTCCTAAGCCTTCACCAACACCCTCCCATCAGGCCTAGCTCAGCTGAGAGAGGGGGATCAACACCCCTCCCAAATGCTTTTAGGAATGTACAATTGCTCCCAGAGTCTTCAGAATGTGCTGCAAAAACAGTAATTTCCTATGTGCTTCCAGGCTTTGTTCCTAAGATGCACACCCCCACAGACTCACTGAGCAATCACACCCTCAGGCTGCAGGTCAGGAAGCATTTCGGGGGTTAAGAGCCATACACGGTCAGCAGCAGCTTTCTGGCTGCATTATTTTACCTGCCATGTATTACAGCAGTGGAGCAGAGTAGGCACTTGCAGTCAGCTCTTTGTGCTGACCTTGACATCCTTCCTGCCAGGCTGGAAACAGAAGTTCCTTGAACCTGTCCCTTCCAGCACATCCTTACCAGCATTCCTGCTGGCCCAGGATCATGCCCAGGCGACTCTTCCCATCCCATGGTATAGAACTGCAGTGGTGCTGCAGGGAGAGGGCAGCTCTCCATCTTCCTTTCCTATTCCAGCAGAAGACTTTGGCTGACATGGTGAGACCCAGCCCTGGTATCTGTAGCTACTCCAACGTTGTTCCAGTGCCAGTGGCCAGCCATGGCCTCTCAGTACCACCTTTCCACTCCAATGCATCTTCCAAATGAGTCCCAGGCTGCCCAAATGACGTCCCAAGAACATATAAAAGACAAAATGAGAGGACAATACTGTACTTAGCTTTTCCCCTGAACCCTTAGCAGAACCAAGGGGCTTTCTTGTCCCAGATTTTCTGTCCAGCAAGGTTGAGTATTTTCATTGAAAGCATCAAAATGTACTTACTGGAAGATACTGGTGACCAGCTTTTAAATCAACAGATCAAAAATCTGGACATCCATAATGATGCAATTGACATACAGCTTTCTCATTCTACATTTGATGGAAAAAGGTGTAAAACTACCTCAAAGTCAGACTTGGAGAATTTATTCTTGATTCTTTCTTTAAGAAAGCTGATAGTTAAAAGAAGCTGAGAAATCAGTAGCCTACTAGATCCATTAGGCCAAATCCAGACAATGCTGATGAATTTCTTTTGAGAAAAAGGACAGCATTATTTTTCAAGAGAATTATTTCAGAACAGTTCTACCACTGTGGCTCAGCCTAATTAGCATTCATGTTTTCCTGGGAACTCCACCCAGGGCTCAGACATGTGAGAATGTGTTTAATTTCATGAAATTAAGGTCCTATGCCCAGCCATGGAAGAAAGCTTTCAAAATTACTTTTTATTGATTGGGTGCTTGAGGGTCATATGAAAACAAGCCAGCAGCCCCCTGACTTTGAGTCACCTCGTGTGAGGAGAGGCAGTCAGCTCTGCTTGCCTGCTGAACAAGGGCACCACCCAGGCAGGGCTGTTGGACCTGCAGGCCAGCTTTTGTCAGTCTCCATCCAGGCAGCCAGGGCTTCCACATTCAACAGAGAAGTCCAGTCCTAACCCAAAAGCCCATTATCTAACCTAAAATTCACTGGCACAACTGGGCCATCTTCCCCTCTTCAGAAGAGGAAACAGGGTAGGACAACCATCCTGATTGCTTGCTGCCTCCTAAAACCATGTACTGAAGCCCTTCTCTCACCCCTTCCCATTTATAACCCCACAGTATTTTCTTGCACTGCCTGTTCTGCTCTCATTTAGAGCAGCTTTTTCCTGCCAGGTGGGTGACCTGGACCTGCCCAGACTGTGCCTTCTGAACTCCTCCATCAGCCCTGAGCCTGCTGAACTCTGCTGCTCTTTGGGGGGGCAGGCCTGAGTGCCCACAAACACTGCTTGAAATTTGTTTACATCTCTGTCTGGAGGCTCTGCATGCAAACCCTGGAAGGCTGATATTTGTTGTCTGTTGATTCAAAGCCACTTAAGCCAGTGAAACTGCACCTTCCACCAAGCAGATTTTATCTTAATGCATTTCTGGGATATGTTCTAGTCTTCTACAATAAGGCAGCCCTCCAGGAACAATATGCTGTCTTGTGGGTAACACTGCTCATTTGCCTGAATGTCATCTGCCACAGCCAATTTGGATCAGGTTTTGGGTATCTCCATTGTAAAGTATTTTTGAGTGTTTCTGAAGAATAACAGCCCCTTAGCACAGTCTGAGAGAGCCTTCAAGATAATAACTAATGCACCATGGGCAAATTTAACTTTTTCTATGCCTATAACCTGTCAGAAGCTCTCCACTCCAGATGCTACTTGTCCCTTACTGAAACTGGCATTCTGTATGCAGTGCCAGATTTCAGTTTTTGCTTATCCTGAGACACCCAAAATAATTCCAATCAGTCAGGTGTAGGAGCTAGCATTGCAAGTGTTCACACACTCACTCAAGGCAACTAAAATGCACCTGAGACTGTCAAAAAACATGAAACTGATCATCATTTTCCATTTGACCTAAACAGCAGTGTTATTTCTAACACAGTTCTATAAAGAAAGCAATTCTGTCAGGTAAGTGATATCACATTAACTTCAAACTTTCCAATACATCCCAATTAATCACCACAAATATCATTCCATTAGGCTGTGTGCCACATGTTTAACATGTCTGTCTACCTAATTTGTCTTTAAACACTACATAGAGTTCTGGCTATAAACATAAACACTACATAGAGTGTTTCTATCCAACAACCATTATGACAAGTTCTGCCTGGGAGAAGACAACTGCTGGTTAGATATCACCATTATAGCAGGCATGGTCTCTGAATAAACCTCTATTCTGCAATTTTATTTCTCTGTGGAAAGGAAAATGATTTGTGTGGGTTTATCTCATAAAGTCTCCATGAAATCTGCCAGGTCACCTACATTTATCTTCACTGGGAATAATGCTCTAACACTACTGACATGACTTTTTTCAAGGAGCAACATAGATGCAGTTCTCTTCTTTGCAGAATTAATCTTTCTGAAAGCTGTCAGAATTTTTAGACCTGTGAAAACTGGTGGCTTTGAGCTCTGTCATCTCCTTTCTTTTTTGTCTTGGATATAAGAGCAGCTTTCTCAACAAGGCAGACCAGTTCTTTTCCCTTTATTTTACCCTGGCAGCTAGCAAGGCAGCCCACTGATACAAACAAACTCACATATTTCAAAGACTTAGCAAATCTCTAAAAAGCACTATTTTTAGTTTGCTTATCAACCAAATAGAACAGTAGCTTATGGAGAATGAAAACAAACTCATTTTTAAAGCATGTTTTGCAATAAGCCAAAGATGATATTACACAAAACCTTACATCTCCTCTTAAATCAAGGGACTATCACATGGACACTCTGCTCTACTCCTCCCAGCTGCCATTTCCTCCCATGCACAACCACCAGAATGTCTTCCTCACACTTCCCTAATATGCATTAGCAAAAAGCAATAAATAATTGCACCAACAAAAACTAACTCTTGAAGCCAGTTTTGGGGTAGCTTTAAGCTGCCTTTCATGCAATAAGGGCTTTGGCCTTTTGATAATTTAATCACATATTTACCTTCACCTTGCATTTGACTGCTAGTCTTCCATCTGTTCTGTACTCTAAATTGAAAAGGAGGCAAGCCAGGACCACATAAGCAGGCAGAGCTCCCAGGACCTGCTTCCAGAAAAAAAATCCACTACAGAACACCACACTTTGAGAAGTCACCACTAATTCTGTCCATATGTGACTTGTCCACCAGGACACTCTTGCCAGTTTGGATCTGACTGTTTTTTCAAAACTACATTCATGTAGATACTAAACCTTCTTGGTTTACTTTTGCAAATGGTGTCATTAAAAAAAAGTTACTTGGTCTTTGAATAACAAAGTATCAGAGTCTGTTCTAGATGTTAACTGGTGCCCAGGGCTGAGGGCTATGAACAAAGCCTGCTGTAGACAGTTTGCTTTACTTAATGGGAGTTTTAATGGGAGTTAAGCATCTAAATAAAGACTTGAACTTTAATGCCTCAATTCCCACGTGTAAAATGATGAGATGGGATGAGCAAGCAGCTGGGGAAAGCACAAAGGAAACACTATAGAAAAGTTCTGCAGCCTGGGAGCACTCATACACTTTTGAAAAAACACAGCTCTGCAGCTCCAAGAAAGGCTTTGTTTTCCCATGTGATCTGCAATATTCCCAAACAACTCAGACCACAGTCCTCATAATGTCTCATGGCCTGTGGATCAGCCCCAGTCCACTCCAAATTCCCAATCCAGACTCCCTTTCCCCAGACAACATGCCTGGATAACACATCCATCCTCATTTCTGCCCCATGCAGCAGGAGCTGCTTAGACTGGTCTTCCCTGACCTCATCCAGGATATTCTGGGGAGAGAGCATAATGGAAGGAAGAGGGATAGAGGCTTCAGGGAAATCGGGGGGAAATTTGAAGAGGATCTGGATCTAGCCCCTGTGGCTGCCTACAGTGGACCAGGCACATAAGAGGCATTATGATCCTCGGTTAAATGAAACAGAATTATTGTGCAACCAATATCCCAGAGTGACATCCCAAATGAGACAGGAGCTGAGAGCAACAGCACTGTATATTGAACAAGGCTTGCAGCACTAAACCCTAGACTTCAGAGGAGCCCCAGCAAGAGCAATGCTATTTCAAATGGATCCAGTGTCAGAGGCAGTCCAGCAAGATGGATTGTAAGCCCCAGGCTAGCTCTGCCTGCAATAATCTGCAGGCTTGACTCTGTGACAGATTGAAATGCAGTAACAGTATTTATGCAACTAAATCTTGTTCTAATCTATTAGTTTATGTAACCTTTGCTCATGGACATACTGACTCATAGTTCTCAGGAATCTAAAGAAAAATCTCCTTTAACTCTTTCCCATCCTTCAACCCCTGGTTGCCAAATAAAGAGGTTGTCAGAGATCTTGTTCATTCTCTTTGAGGAAAAATTCTGTTGGCAATAGGAAAAAAGGTATCAATTAAATTTCTCAAAACCAGTGTACTTCTCCATGCATACAAAGGAAGTTATATAATAAGCTTACCCAGAGTGTGCAGGTGTCCTTCAGGTTAGCATTTCCAACCACAGCCTGTACCATTTGCACCCCAGGCTGGAAAAGGCACAGGAATTGTTTGCTCAGCTCCTACAGAGAAAAAACACTGCTTTCTAGAATTTAGACTTTTTTTTTTTTTTTTTTTTTTTTTTTTTTTTTTTTTTTTTATTTTTTTTTTTTTTTTTTTTTNAGCAAGGCAACAATATCTGTGTCTGTGACATTTATTCTTCCTAGCTTAAAAGATTTACTTTCATCCTTCTCATATTTCTTGTATTCCCTAGAACATTCTCACATCTATTTTAAGTGAAGAGCTAACCACAGGAAGAGAGTGCAGCATTTTTACTGCAGCAGTCACAACCCTAGTGATTACCACACAAAACGTGCCCACATCAGCTTATTTTATTCATTCCTGGCTTGGCTCTAACCTAGATTTTTGAAGTGATTCAAGTTCCATGAACCCTTTTTGAGCTTTTTGGGTTGTGGGGTTTTTTTGTTTGTTATGGGGCTTCTGTTTGTGGCAATTTTTGTTTTAGTTTGGTGGGAGGGATTTGTGGGGTTTTTTTTTGTTTTATTTTGTTTTTTGGGGATTTTTGTTAGTTTGCTTTGGGGTTTGATTTTTTTGTTGTTGTTGTTTTGCTTAGGTTTTTTGCTGCCACTGGAATAGTTCACACAGTGAGTGCAATGCTGCCCTCATGACACTTGTTAAATATCCTGTATCTGATTTAATTTCTAACCCTTTGTATTGAGGATTCCTACACAGGCCAAACCTGATAGATATCAAATGGAATCAAAAGTATTTGGAGCCAAACCCCCTGGTATTGGGTGTATGTAGGAGAGATCATTATGTATTTCTGATGCATGCTGGACACTATCAGTACTAGATAAATATTCTTTAAATGGATCAGACATTCCTTACTACTTGTTGCAAAAGCAGTGTAACAATGGGCAGAATGCCTCTTTCTGTTAAGTTCCCTTGCACTGGGGATGGTGCCCCAGTGGATTCCAGGTCACAGTGAACCCTTTACCCCAGCAGAGCCAGCAGCTGTGTGAGCTGAGGTTGGTTCCAGCACCGCCCTGCGTGGCCCCTTGCCAAGGGAATCCAGCAGGGACAGCCCCAGGATGATCCCTGCTGGCCACCTCCTGGCCACTTGGCAAAGAGAAAGGCATCACTTACCCACATGAAATAATTGTATGAAAGCTTTACTCTTTTTTTCCTACACTCAGCATTTTAACTACTTTTTTCTTACATCTTTGACCCTCAAGATTCCCTTACAGTCTTTCCCAGGCTTTTGAGCAACCTTTATTTCTTTTTAAACACAAAAATGTATGGGATGACACCTATAAATCTGTATCTGCTATACAGAGAGTGTGCTTGCAGAAACACCTTTAAGTTAGAGGAAACAGATCTGCAGCTTTCAGTATCTGATTCCAGATGTAAATGCTTCCAAAAGAAAACATCACTTTTTTGCTCTCAATTAAAAGTTTGCACCCCATAAGGCTGTATCAGTTAGGGCTCTGTTACAGGTGTAATTGCTGTGCCACACATATGATTTTTGTGCTCCCCTGCAAATCTCAAGCTGGATTAGTGTCTACAGATTCACCTGCCTGCCCAGGAATCCCTCCCCATTTGTCTAATTCACATTATGTCTGGCCTAAATTCATTATCCCTCCCTCAGAGAGGGTCAGGCTTAGGAAAAACTGTCTAAAATAATCACCAGTCTTGCCTTAGAGCAACTTCTGTTCACTACAGCTGTGTGAACAGTTAATTTTTCATGTGTACACACATCACCTTGCAAGGCCCTGCCAAAATTATGGAGTTCACATTACTCTTATCAAGGCTGGGAAGTGTACAGAACTGGAACAAAAAGCCAGATATTGCCTCCAAAAAGATTTAAAACCACACAAGTCAGAGCTTTGCAAGTAGTTTTATCTGCAGAAGTCTTTACTTGTGCATATTATCTCTGAACTTGGAATTTATTAATAAAGTAATTTTAAAAGGAACAGTTTGAAGTCTTATTTTCTTAAAACGTCAACAGCCAGCTACAAACTTTCTTAATGCCACTTACATTGGCAAAAAACCTTTGCAACCATAAGAACACCTTCTAGTAAAAGCAAACTTGAATTTCCTATTTAAAAACACAGAAAGGAAAAGATATCTGAAATGAATAAAACTTTCAAATGTTGCTTCATACATTAAAAAAAAAAAAAATCACCTTTAAGAGAACTTTTTGGTTTGCTCTATTATTTACACCAAAGCCCAGATTTGGACAGGAGGTGGTGCTATAGCCTCTGTAAATCTTATTATTAGGCAACACCAACAGCTAAAGCTTACTAAAAGCAAAAGGAAAAGGTAAAGAAAGAGAAACATTCTGAATCCTGTAGAAGTGCTGGCATACAGACTTTACCTACAGATGCTTTCATATCAGTAGGTATTCTGTAACAGTGCTAAAAAGATTTGTAAGAAGGCATTGGAGTGTTTGTGTCTGTCAGGGATTTCAAATACCTAGCAGAAGTCGATTATCAAAGCACAGGAAAAAACTTGTCTTGCACAGCTCTGTGCAAGCTGTGACAGTTTTTATGTGGCTGAGGCTCTGCTGAGCAGTTCTGTGCCATGAGGAAACTGATGGAAACTGATGGAACAGTTTAATGGAGGGTTCTGCAGGTGCAGAGAGAGCATTCTGTCTGCCTCTCCCTCCCTGAAGAATGTCAGGTTAGCTGCAGGGTCAGTTTTACTGGGCTAAGATGAAATTCCAAAGTAGGAATCCAAACCCCATGGCTAGGTTAATGCTATTTCCCCCCTCTCCTTTCTTCTTTTGCTGTCTTTCTCCTCATGCCCATCTAGAAGTACACATGGCATCTTTTGAATATTTTTATTTCTTGTTGTCCGTGTTGCCCTGTCTGTCTCCCCATTTCACACCTGTAATTTTACTGGGAGAGCTATTGTGGATTGCAGTCTGCTTGACAGTGACTCTCATCAACAGCCAAGCTGAGAGAAAACAATTGTGAAAGACCTGTTCCCTTCTGGATATACTTCCTCTCCCATTCTCATCTTTTCTTTGGAAAGGAAACTAACAAATGACTCCCAGAATGGATCCAAAGGGTATTCTGTAAGAGAGTAGACCTTTCTTTCACATACCCTTTTTTGAAACTGTCAATTATCCATAGCCTGCTGAAGCCAAGAACTAGGTGTCAGAGCAAGGCCAGCAGTAGATTGTGGGAGAAATTCTTATCTCAGTTACACAAGTGTGGATCTGGAGGAATTCCAGTTATTAAACAATCTATAAAATAAGGATAACAATAAGTATTATTTCAAAAAGGTTTGTGATGGTTAACTACCAGTAATTAATGCTGGTATAGAAATCAGGAAATGATTGCCTGGAAATGAAAAGCACTATAGAAATTCTAAGTACTCATTATTTCTGCCATTTGCAATTATAGTTTTCAATGTAATCTATTTGTTGTAGTCAGGGTGCCCATCAGTGCTCCCTGCAGACCCTAATCTATTGTTCCTGAATAACTCACTGGTCTCAGTAACATTAGTTCACATTAAATTGGAAAAAAAAAAGTTTACCTCTTTTAAGATGCCATTACAGATGAAGGTACCCCCACCATGAAAGTCAGAATTCACAAAACAAGGGAGTGGGTATGAAGACAGAACAACTTGAACATATACAACTTGAAATGGATGGACTCAAAGATCATTCTATGGCTGCAAAATGGGATTAAAAAAAAAAAAAAGAAAACCCTTTTATTAAATGGGATCTGTTGAAACTTTAGGATTATTAATAAATTATAGTAGGAGTTAGACCTCAGAGTAAAATGATGTTATAATTATTTACCTTTCTGAAGACCTATTGATGCTTGTGATCCTACAGCTGTATCTTCTTTAAATACTTTTCTATCTTTTATTAAGGCATGTTCCTATAAACAGCTTTAAGTAATTACACATGCAATCAAATTAATTGTAAATCAGAACTGGATAAAAGGGTTTATATGCCAAGCAAATATTCACAGATTTTTTCCAAGACATCCAATTCAAAAAATAAATATGTTGAATTTCACCCAGTCTAGTGGGAATTACATGAATATATGATAAATTATTTGCTGTTATTTAGATAGGTATCAAATGAGCAATGTGACATCACTATTTTTAAGGTAACACACTTTGGAAAATTGGTTTGTGACAGAGCTTTTAAGTGGTCTTTTAAAGCTCAAGGTTTGACTGTAAGATGTCCCTGGACAGGGACACCAAAAAGTGTGTATGTTACAAAATATGCACCAGAAACATAGAATATTTATAGTACAATATCTGGGTTCTCGAAATATTAAACTCTCAGCTGTTTCAGGGATTTAGGCTAGGAAGGAGGCTAGCAGTCAGAGATAAAGGAGGGTATAGTTGTGTTTCATGTCATGTATTTATTCTGATTTCCAGCTGTTTCAAGAACTCAGCACAGAAAGGCTGGAAACAAGAACTTCACAGTGGAGCAGAGAATCAGAATTAAAGCTCCCTGCTCACCAGCTTTGCCATTAACTCCTTCCACAGGAACTTGAGGAGGGTGAGATCTGTCCCTCCAGGGGCTCACTGAACCAGGAGCTGAATCAGCAGATGGTTCCTGGGTATTGCTTCAGATGCCCAACTTCCCACAGCAGCAGGGCTTGCGTGGGACACAGCGCACGTGGCACGGATCACTTCACTGTTCCACAGGGCTCTGGAAAGCAATCAGGTGTTCACAACAACTGGAGCACTGCTCACACAGACATACAAGTGAGCTCAAGCAAGAACACCGAGGAGAAGGCAGACAGTTGTTTTGCCACACAACTCAAAATTTTTGGTTGCCTCAGACATGTTTATAGGCATTACCCTGACAAGTGCAAAACTGCTGAGCAAAAAACCTCTACTTCAGTGTTTGTGCTAATTCAATGGAGAAATAAGAGTAGCAAAAGCACTGACTGTGCAATTTTTATTTAATAATTAACTATCTTACAAGCATAATACTAAAATGCATGAAGCTTTTTCTTTTTTGGGTAAAAATTATCTAAATACTTACTTTCTTCCAGAGCACTCAAAAATGTCTAGAAAAAGCTTAACCGTGCTACATTCACAGCAGAGCATTTTAATTGTAATGAAAAGAATTCTAAGATTCCACAGGAACAGAGGATATTTCATTAGGATCCTACTAATTCCTTTCCTTTGCATTTCTTTGGCTTTTAGATTAAACACCACTATGCACTACACGTGCAACAATTGTGAACAGAACATGTAATATAAGCAGCTGTTAAATTTAAGGTATAGGTTCTTATACTGGCTGTGAAAGAAGCATTAGCAGACAAGAAGTGATGGCAAATACTTCATTTCTGGGCTATGCATGAGTAATTTGTTGGTTAAGATCTGGTTGTATTTATTACACACTCAGATTAAAGATTATTACGTTCATAAATACAAATAGGAAAGGCTGTAATGTCTGAGGAGATATGTGTTCCTTTGTGCTTACATATTTTGTTAAAGATGTAAAAGAAATGCATGCTACTTTCTCACCCACAGGAATACTCAGGATTAAGCTACTAATACTGAAGAACTCTTCTGAGAGTAGCTGTAGTTTTTGGAGTTCTCTCACACAGTCAGTGTCACACGGGTGCCTTTTTCGGGCTGTCACAAGATTTCTGCAGCACAACGGCCAGCACAATTCCTGCCCCATTCCAGCCCTCCCTCCCCGGAAGGTCGGCAGTGTCTGTCCCTCGCTGGCCGGGCTCGGGGAGCCTGTGACGGCGCGGAATCCTTTCCCGAGCGGGTCCCCGTGCTTTTCCCCCGACAGGCGCCGGAGATGTCCCTGTTGGAAGCGCCGTTGGCAGGCTCTGCGGGGCGCGGGCGGCGGGGGCGGGCCGGGGAGGCGCTGCCGGGNGGTGGCCGGCTCCTCCCGCAGCCCCGCCGGGCCCTGCCGCCGCCCCGCTGGCGCTGGGCAAGGCTGGCTGAAGCATCAGCTCGAACTTGTCCCTGGCACCTGCCCGGCCTCCCCCCGGAGCCAACGGGAAGAGGCAGCCTGGAACTGCGGGCCTGACACAGGAGAGCTCGGCTCTGGGGACAGGCACCGCTAATGCGGAGTCTTCCTCCACCTCCCCCAGTTATTTCGTTTGTACTGTACACGTGCTTACACTGTGTCTTTATAAGGGGGTTAGAACTCTTGGTGGAGAACGGGCTGCTCCTAACTCCAGAAGTTACTTACTGCAAAGTTTAAGTAAAGCTTATTAAAAGCATACAATCAGAGAGTAAGCAAAAAGGGATGCAACCCCAGAGGAGACGGAGGATGCCTGTCAACACTTCCCCTATGCTAGGATAAACCTGGTACCCATTAGCAGGAGACAGTCCCCCAATCCACTATGAAGTGGTCCAGCAGGTCTCTTCCATCTCCTGCTGCCCTGATCCTGTACCATAGCAGGATACAATACATCCATTTCTCAGGATGTCAGATACATATTTTCTCCCTGCACACAATGGATGCAACCTATCCCAGTGGCCGATTTTGTGACTAGTGCTACATTGTGCCCTAAGCCAGTGGTTCTGCTGCTGATCTAATCAGGTAAGTCTGCTAAGTCTTGTTGTGAGACAAATTCTCCTTACTCTCATTAAATTACAGGCAACTACTGAAATGAGTAAAACTTTACGTTGTATCTACAGCTGTATAAAGTTTTTAAAAAATGGAATTTGAGTCAATGGCTGTGTGTGTCATAAATACTTATCATTCTGCAGTGAACAAATTCAGTACATACAAACTCATTAACTGGGAACTCATTCTCTTACTCCAAAATCAATGCACACCTCATCTCACTGTCTTTAATGGTAAATGGTGACAAACTGGCTATAGAAGAACACAGGGCAGCTGCTGAGAGCAAAGACTTGTGAACGAAGAGGACAAGTTAAACAAAGACCTGTGGAGCTTGCTTGATATGCTTACCTTTCAGATCCTTATGTCAGACAGTAAAACTACCAGCCATATAGACAGTTGTGTTGTTTATAGAGCACCTACATGAAGGAAATCATTAATTTCTATTATGTTCATGGGCATTAAACTGAGGCATTTATTCTGCATGTGGCCTCCTGAGATGCAATAAGATGTGACTGAAGACATATTTGAGCACGCCCTGCAAAACTAAAAGGAACAAACACACAAAATTCCCATGCTCATATGCATTTCCTCATACTGTGCATTCTTATCAAGGAAAACCAATTTACCCACATGGCACAATCAGACTTGTCTCTGTATTAATATTAACCCACACCAAGTAGGCACTTGTTTCCTGTTCCTCTGAGTAAGGATTGTACTATTATTCTGGCTGAATGCTGGAGCCTACTGAGTTCACCCACCAGCTGCAAGGACAGCAAAGTGCTGTTGCTGTGGCACAGCTGTCAGCAGGGTGGCTGCTCCGTGGTGCTGCTGGGAGACAGGAGTGATTATGTGACTCAGGGGAGCCAATTCCTGCAGAGGGCTAAGGCAACACACCTGGAGGGGAGCTGCAAAACAAACTTGGCTCCAGTGACTCTGCCAAATGCAGGAAAATGAGTCAGGATCAGATTAAGGCCTTTGAGGAGCTATGGCCAGGTTAATTTTATAGCACAAGGTAATTACTTAAGTGTTCTGTAGCTGAAGGACATTTCATGTCACTGCAACAGGGCAACACTGAAAAAGGTCAGCAATATATGTATTTGCAACTCACCTTCCATACTCTTTATAGCTTTAATGAAGAAACTAAATTAAATGAAATTAGTTTTGAATTATTCAAACATTTCACTAGTGTAGACTGATTATTTTGTGCTTGTATTGTCTTTATTTTACTTGTACCATTGTACAGAGACTGCTTACTGCAAGGTACCTACCAAGCCCAGGCAGATAAAACAAACAAGGAATAAAGCATAATCACAGTTATTTCTACCTAAACCAGAGAAGAGGAAAAAATTCAATACCAGTTGTGAGACAATGCCAGGTCACTTCACTACTTCAGTTTCAGGGGAGACCTTGAGAACTGTCAGCACCCAATACTCAGCTGCTCCTGAGCTGCCTCCCGTGGCTGCAGAGTGAAAGATAATTCTGGGGTTTAGGTACAGAGCAAAATAATCTTTGCAGCCCATCACTGCAGCATTCTCAGCAAGCATGTGAAAGCAATGAACTGAGCCCATTATCAATTGTCTACCCTTGGTCTAACGAGAAATTCACACAACAGAATTTCTCATATTCACATTAAATACATTTATTAAGTTTTATTTGGGTTTTGGTTTGTTCACAGTAATTATACAAGATTTTGTTGTACACTAAGTACTCACGATTCCGGAAATTGTGTTTAATGGATATTTAACTTTGACTTCACAGATCAGGAAACACATGCATCCTTAGAAAGAAAACCAACCCATAGCTTTACTTTGTTCCTTGTGCCAGGGTCTAGATTCAATTCAACACACATGAATAGTTGGAAGAACAAACCAAACCAAAATAATGGCACCTTTCATATTAGGTGCTTCTGGGTTCTCTTTTTCTTCCCTTATGCAAGCTCTAGCATTTCTGTCTAAGGTAAATGCTAATGCAAAACAAGAGCCTGAACAATTCTCTGGTATTTGGAGTTTTTTCATGTCTGCAGTTTCTTACACTGCAGTAAATGCCAGTGCTTCTGAACACTAATCTGTCACTGCCATTGTCATATGTCTTCAGGTGCTGCACCACACTATAACCAAACAAAAATGTCTATGTGAGCTGAATGCTTCATTTAAAGATAATTTTGGAATGTTTTTTTTTTTAGCTTTAATGTTCCTGTCTACACCCAAAATATATTTAACTTTGCTCTTCCTATGATGTTTTATGTGCTTTTATGTTTGAACAGAACAAGCAGTTGCTGTGGCTGGAGGTGTAATAGGAGGGATTCTTTTGTTTGTTCTCCTTGGAATAACTGCATATCTGCTCTGGAAAAAATTTTGCCACCTCTTTTCTTATGAAAAGCTCATCAATCCTGTCAAAACAACAAATGCAAATGCCATTTTCCAGGATCAGGCAAATTCTGAAATTCAACAAAAAAGGACAAGGTACTTATTTTCATTTTGTTTTTAAAGTATACACTATGTAATTTATTTCAACTTGTCAAATCTCTAATGAGCAGGTGATCCAAATATATGCATGTGCAGAAATAAAGGAGATCCCTAAATTATATGAAAACAGTCATATTCTGTTTTGTTCCCTTAGGCAAAGGGTAATTTAACTATGAAAGTGATGATTATTTCTGGTTTTTTAAAAAGAGAGAATGTATTCAACTGTAATTGGTGCATCAATAGCTTGTTATTTATACAAACCCAGCCCATGTTCCAGAGTAATTTCTAATCTAATAACAAAAACAATGGACTTCAGTTCAGGAAGGAGACTCTCTTAGAGAATTAGTCATTGCAGGGGTTTTGGACTCTAAAACAAGCAGCTACAGTTAATTCTTCCTTTTCTTTGAAAGATAAATTCTAAAGGGAAGCAAAGGGGGTAAAGAGAAGACTCTGTCAGAAGAATTAAGACCTAATGTGCCTCACTGGATTTTTATGCATTAAGCAATTGATTTTATTTGCATTTGGTTTTTTACCTTTGCATGTCTGTAGAGTTTTTACATTGTGACACAAGAACTCTTACCAAGTTTGGTTTCCACATTCAAACCAGAAGAGTCAATAGGTGCTGTTGTCTTGAGCAGATCCAGAAGTGTTCCATTTATCATCCCACCAACACTGCATGGACGAGACTGGATTCACCTGACAAGTGAAGAACAGGTTCAGGAAGACAGGGACCCCTACATGAGCCCTCAGTCTGGGCCACGGTCATCATTTCATTCTTTGGGTATGGCATTGCAAAAATGGGACTACTTCAAAGGGTAGGGTGGCTTTATTATTAAGAAGCATATAACTTAGGGGCACACCAGAGACAGCATTACACAGCACAAGCCCTACACAGCACAAGCCCTAAACACTGTATGCATTTATGTATTTTATATATAAGAATTGGCCAAGGATGGAGTCATTTTGGTCTCAGTGCTGTGATACCTTATACATTTGGCAGACAAAACAATCTCTCTCCTCCCATATTTTGTAAGGGCCAGGAAGTGTCTGTTGTCCCTAGAAATAGCAGTCACCAGTTGCAGATTGCAACAAAGAGCTAGAATTAGCAAGGTACAATCACAGGAATAAGAGAAAGAAAAGTGGTGCAACCTACCTTACTCCCCCAAATTTGAGGAAGGAAATAAAATAGAAAATTCTTACCAAAAATTGATTGTTAATAGGGTAATCTGATTTACCCAAATACAGCAGTGGTTATAAAAATGCCTGCAATGTTTCTTGAGGCTGATCTGAGGGTGCTTTTTTTGTCTTCTCTTGAAGCTGGAGCTTATGTTGTAGGGACCATTAACCCAGACCTGTACAAGTTTCCTGAAGACAAAAGTGAAACAGATTTTCCTGATGGCAACATTGGCCGCCTCTGGTTCTCCATAGAATACGAGCAAGAGTCAGAAAGGCTCCTGGTGTCCCTGATCAAAGTCAGAAAGCTGCAACCTCCTGCTGAATCCTGTAGTCCATTTGTGAAAATCTACCTGCTGCCTGATGAAAGAAGCTACCTGCAGTCCAAAACAAAATGTAAAACTCTTAACCCACAGTTTGATGAAAACTTTGTTTTCCAGGTACATTTTCTTTTGATAAGGCATATTTTTGTTTGCAAATATTAACTTGTCAAACTACAGTATGTGTTTGTATGTTTGCAATGCTTCTACCAAGACAGAAGTTGTTTCCACCAGAGACAGGATTTTTTACTGGGGCTTCTGGAGATCCTGGGCTACAGAAGTGTGTGGCTCCAGAACTGACCTTACTTCTGGTCTGAACCAAAGTTAAGGATTCCAGAACTTGCCCTGGGAATAATGAAAACTCCAGCTTGAACTACAGCTGAGCAGTTCAGCCCAGCAGTTCTAGAGGTCCAGAAGGAGTCAACACTGATACATTACTTTCACAGCTTTTAGTTTCTTTGCTGTGGAAGTAGGCTAGACAGCAGAACCTGGGAGGTGTGTCTGGGCTGCTATTTATACACTGCTCTACAGCCTGGCTTCCTGTGCTAAGAGGCTTTCAGCACACATCACAAGACAAAAGCTTTAAAACAAAAAAAAAGTTTGTGTTTCAGACAACTGAAAAAAGTGTTTACAGATTCTAAACACTTGTGTCCAAAAGTGAATGCAGCACTAGATCCACATGAGCTAAAGAAACACCAACTAACTCCATAGCTTTTAAATGAACTCATATTTAACTTAGGTCTCGACTTCTGCATAGCTAAAACTTCAGGCAAATTTTAAAAGTAGGTTTCAAATAATTTAAGGAAATCTCCACCTACACTTAACACACTTAGAAAAATATTTCCTTTGAAGTCATGCTAGAATAGAAAAATGTCAGATGTTTTATAATTATTAATCTTCTTCCTTTTCCTGTACAGGTTTCCAGTAAAATGTTGCTCCAAAGGACACTTAAGTTTTTGGTTTATCATGTTGATAAACAGAAGAAGCATCATCTCCTAGGCCAAGTTATCTTCCCACTAAAAGATGAAGCATTAACTGAGGACAACAAACTAGTCATATGGAGAGATCTGGAGAAAGAAAACTTGGAGGTATGTCATACCAGGCTGCTTGGCACTGTGGAACTTCTGTTATCTTCCAAGTATTGGAAGGAGAGAGCTGAAGTAGAACTATGTTCTACCAAGTACCTCAAATGCAAAAGTACTTCATAAACATTTGGAATCAAAATTCCCATCCTACCAACCTGCAGATCCATAGCTGTTGTAAAGGGATTACCCAGATGCTTGGAAAAGTCACATGAATTAGGAGGTGGTTACATAAGAACTTTTGTTTTTGCTTCTCTTCTTCAATTAGTAAGAGCAGAAAAGAGCAGAAGAGGCAAGGAAATAGATATCCCCTGGAAAAGAATAATTCCAAGGGTTAGGAAGGCTGATTTGTTGATTCCATCAAATGTTACAACAGCACAAACAAAGCCATTACAATTCACTCACACACCTTAGTGTGACAGAAGCCATTAGTATGAACAAGGATTTTTCTCCCCATTTGACCACACAATGAGAGTTTTCCAGACATTTGAGAGGTGTTGTTCTGCTTCCAAAGCCTCCTTCAGAGCACGGTGATATCCAGTTCTCCCTGAGCTACAATGACTACCTGGGCCGTCTCACCGTGGTGGTTCTGAGGGCCAGGGGATTAAAGCTCCAGGAGGAGAGCCCTGCTGCTGGTAAGTGGGATTTCCTCCCTGCTATCAGCTCCACAATTTCTGCTTTAATTTGCTCCTTCCTCATCTGTCCACCCTGGCTTGTGCTGTGGGACTGTGACAGGAACAAATGAACATCCTGGAGATTTGAGTGGAAACAAGCTGTATTTTGCCCTGAGGCAATTAGATTTTGATAGCTTAGTTCTGCTATGTTTGGGTTTTGTTTCATAAGAAATGGTTTGTCCTGTGGCAATTGGTGGTAACTTTTTTCCTCCTGTTTTAGTAGAGTGAGCAGCATCCTTCTGCTGTTCTCCAGTCCAGAGAAGGCAGCATTTCAGGGGATACTGACATTAACAGTTGCCTCAAGTCAAATTCCCAGAGGTAACAACTGCAGGACAACTGCTTATGCTGAACAGCTGTCCTGGGAGGAACTGAGTTGGGAGAAAAAAATCCCAGTTTAGGACAGCCTGGCTATTGTTCAAAGGACCATGGCACGAAGTCACAATTTTCTCCCTTAGTGCAGAGGGCTTTTTCTCATAGTTCATAGTCATACTCATGTGTTCCTGGTCTCAGAGACTACTTCAGTGTTTAAAATCCAACACTCAAAGCAAAAACAGATGAAGAACCAAACTTGTACTTGAGTCTGTAGTGATTTCTTGCAGGGCTCTGAAGCTAAACAATATAAATGCAAAATACACCTACCATTTAAAAAGAAAAGAGGTTTAGTTCTCTACATACACACATCAACTACGAAGTTTTTTTTACTGAACAAACTAAGCCTTCAAAAGTCTCCATCAGATGAAGGGAAGGCACAGAAACATAAGATCAAGGATGCAGGGTAAGAATATGGCTGCTTATTTTAACAGCACTTAAATTGGAAAGTGCACTGCAAAACTGCACCCTCAGTACAAGTACCCTGCTTTATGTCATGCTGTCACGTGTGTTCCATGAATCTTTCACAATCTGATGTTATACTTGATATTGATTCCCAAAAGGAAGAAATTCCTTAAGCCATCTCCCAAACTGCTCCTTTGAAGATGTCTTTTAGTCTTGAATTTCTTTTTCTCCAAGGTGTGTATGTCAAAGTCTCACTAATGAACCATAATAAATTCATCAAAAGTAAAAAGACAGCAGCTCTTCTGGGAACTCCCAACCCTGTGTACAATGAAACCTTCAGTTTCAAGGCAGATCAGACAGAGCTGGATACAGCAAGCCTCAGTCTTTCTGTGCTCCAGAGCATCAAAGGAGAAAGTAAGTTATATGAATTATTACAGTCATAGAAATTATTACAGTCAAGGTGTCAAAGCTCTTACATATTTGTGAGATTTTAAACCTGAGAGGAAGTAATTCCTTTGCAGCAATAATAATAAAACATATAAGAGTTTTGGGGTATTTCAAAGGCTGTCTCTTTAAAAGCAGAACAACATATTTGTAGTTAAGCATGTCTTCTTCCAGAGGCTAGATTTCATGGAAGACATGAATAAAATCACTGTAGACTAGTCAATGCCAGTACAAGGTGCTGTGCCTTTGTTTCATTCCAGTATCCTATTAAAACAATGTGAACACTTGTGTGTATAACACACAACCTCCAAAATTTTGTAGCCATTCACTCTTTCTAAGCAAATTTGAAAGAAGAATAGGAATTCCTCTTTTATTTTAATAAATTTTAATTCTCTCAGCAGTGAGAAAGAAGAAAGAGCCATTAGCAAACATCCCCATTCCCTGGCAGAAAACCTGATGCTTGAGGCCACCTCTCACTAACTGTAAGGGAATCCATTAAGGAGTTCTGCTTACAGAAGAAAATCAGAATCCAGTATTTCCACTGCTCACAAGAAAAACATCTTCCCTGCAGTGTAACTATGATCTCAATAATTTTCCCCATTCATAGCTGAAAAGTCCAGGCATGAATAAATAATCTGCTCCTTGGCAACACACCTGTTACAGCTCCCAGCTGTCTCAGTGACTGCATTTATTTTTTGCAAAGCCAGAGCATCATATGAATCCTGCTAAGGTTGCTGATGTCCAAAATTAGGGCACACTTCCACAGTAAACCCAAGGTAAAGGGGCAGGGCACATACAGATATTTGTACCTTGAAGATGTTTTTCTTTAACTGCAGGATAAAGGACAGGCCTGCATTGACTAAACACCCACTTACTCCTGTACCTTCTAATGCTGAACCTCAGCAGGTGGAAGCTGCAGAGCCCGAAATCCAGAGTTATTTCCTTGAGGAATATTTTGCTTTGAAAATACCTTTCAGAACAGGCATTACTTGGAGAAATACAAGTCGATATTCTGATTTAGGCAAGGATTTCAGAGAAGCATCACAGGTGTTCATCACTAACTGCTTTCTTTTTTCCCAGAAACGCTTCTGCTGGGACGAGTAGTGGTTGGGCCTTTCATGTACACACGTGGCAAAGAACTGGAGCACTGGAATGAGATGATCAGCAAGCCCAAGGAGCTGGTTAAACGATGGCATGCTCTCTGCCACAGCACCTGAACAGCACTGAGAAAAAAAAGCAACCTAAAGATGGAACAGCTCTCACTATCTTTCTCATCTAAGGGGTACAAAAATCTTTGCTAAGATTTTGTATCCGAAGTAGAAAAGAATAAAATGAATTATTTCCTTGACCAAACACAAATAAAAGTTCTGGTCCCTGGTAGGCTGGGAATCTCTTTCCTCTCTTCAAAATACATGTTAAATTTAATTAACATGCAGCTGAGCAAACAAAACAGCCAAACATGATCTCTCAGTATTCATTATTTTGATTAGTAAATTCCACTCCTTGGTCATGAGTTCTGGGCACAAATGATAACACATCATGTAGATAAATCCCAAAACGACCCAAGAATTGCCAGTGATGACACTGGGCCTATCTGCCCACTGCTCCACATCACCACAGTGCCTTCACCAAAGGGGACAGAAGCCCAGTGAGCATACCAAAACAAAGACAAAGCCCAAAAGACACTGACTAATGCATGTAGAACTTATTTAAAATAGCAGCACTGTATTTAAAGCCTCTTTTGAACAGGAAGGGTGAAGGCACTGCTTATTGGTCCCACACCTAGGAGCTGTTCACATTCCTCAGCACAGTGTATTTCCTGCAGTAACTCAGTTCAGTGTTTTCAGCTGACCCCACTACAGCACTTTGTGTTGACACTAAGGGACAAGCAGAGAAGTCACAGAGTCACAAGTGACTGGAGGCTATTCCACTCCTGGAGTACTGGAATACTGTGAGACAGTAAGATGAAGACCTGTCCTGTCCTTTTGTATTTCTCTCTAAACATCTCTGCTGAAGACAGAGCATTGATTGCAAGAGCCTTGGGTTTGACCTGGTATGACCATTCTTACACTGAAAATCCAATCAGCTTAAGCCCCCTGGGCATGTGTCTCTTTTAGTAGCAGTCTTCTTCATTAAGCAAATTACTGCTCCGTAAAGTAACTCAGAGCAATTATTCCTAATCAAAATAAAATAGGACATTTTTCTC
Organism: Aegithalos caudatus; assembly: GCA_013389925.1. Taxonomy (NCBI): domain Eukaryota; kingdom Metazoa; phylum Chordata; class Aves; order Passeriformes; family Aegithalidae; genus Aegithalos; species Aegithalos caudatus. The sequence goes on from WEIU01023132.1 coordinate 112,175, forward strand.
TTCTTCATTGTTCACTGGGGACCTGAGCTCTGTACCCTTCTCACTTTACAGTCATAAACCAGACACACAGACTACTGCAGCAAAACATTTTGCACAATCGTGTTCCATAACCTCTACAGCTGAAATCAAACCAACTTCCTCTCAAACAGGATACAATATTAATTAATTCAAAATCTTAAAAAAATTAGGCTGCTCTGGGGAGATGAAACCACTTTCCATTTTGATAACATTGTTATTACCTAAAGGAAATGTTATGAATGAGAAGATACCACAGAGGAATTGTAAGATAACAGACCTCCCTGATCCACCATCTGATACATCTTACATGGTACCCTCAGTCTGTCTTGTTAATTACAACACTGGATACAAAATGAGCCTTAACTCAGTATATTAAACTGAATTTGACAAAATGCTCAACACTCATTATTTGCTGAAGAACTAATAGCAATAACTCAACCCCATAGAGCTGTATTCAATATCTGCCCTATAAAACTACTGCAAACCAATCTGATAAGCAAAGTTACTGCATTTGTTCTGGGAAGGAAAACCACACAGTTATCATACAGTTTGCAAATTACTAGAATAAAATGCTTTTACCAAATAAATTTTGTCTTTTATTATTTCAATCATACTAATAAAGATCTTAAAAGAAAGCTGCTAGTAGTGTTTCAGACAGTTGGTTTATGAGCTTGTGCAGGAAGATGGATGCAATGTCCAGTGTCTGTTAAATACCTCTAAGGTGGGAAGTCACCTGTCTGATGTACAGTATGGTCCTCTCCTCTTACACATTAAAGTAACAATACTTCCAGCCTGTGTGTCCAGTAATTTCAGCTAAATTGTGAAGAAACACACTTACCAATGTATTTGTACTCATGGTCATCCAGGTGAAGCAAATGGGAAAGGCCCTTTTTGCCTCTTGCTCAACAAAAGCTATTTCAAAGCGAGAAACTTCATCAGATAAGGAGTTCCATGATTGTTTTTAACTATGACATAATAAGCAAACTTTTAACCTACTGCCTGTTATATAACATCCATCTGATCTTGTGCTTGAGACTTACCTTGAGCTGAAGGAAGTGGAATGATTACAAGATAGTTGTTTTACAAGAGAAAAGGGCAGCAGCAAAATTGCTGATGGTAAATGGAAAAAATTCTGCTGTTATACCACAGCAGCAAAACAAAAAAAGCAAGATACAGATAGCATATGGGATAAGACAAACAAAAATTGTATAACAAAACTATTACTGAATTCTGCCTCTCTTCCTCTGTTATGCCAGGTCTAAGGAAAATTCAGTCTCTCAATAGTAGTGAACTTTTCTGAGGAGAAAAAGGAAAACAGATGCTGAAGAAATTGTCGGAATTTATTAACATAATTATTGACATAAAAATACATGTATAAAAATATACTTTATGAAAATTCATCAGTATTATTTCAGCAGTATATAATATTAGCAAACATTCCATACCAGTCCTTTTGATGGTTTTGCTTTTTCCATAAGTTAAAACCCAAATATTTAATTATATTTTTTAAGAGATTTACTTCCTTCAGCTAAGTCATTTTTTCTTCTGCTTCCCATATGTATGTCCCTATGGTCTTTGTTACTCAGTGCAGAGGTCAAAGATCAAGATGAAAATTTAGCAGATGGAAATCCTTTTGCAAAGGATAGCTGTTGTCATCTAGAACGAAGTGGCTTCTGAGTTCCAGCAAATAGGATGCTTCTGTATCTGCCAGCAGAGAGTGACACAGATCTGCCACTATTGTGCTGTAGGTTATATCTGAAGAGGGCACTGCAAAACACAAAACAATTCAACTTACACTTGATTTTCACAATAGAACCCAACATTCAAGATCTACCTCCATGAAGCTCCATTGAATTAGTGGAAGTGAAGTTCAACATCTGAACAGAAAGTTACCTTTTATTTTTAATTACTTTTTAAAAACAATGAGCTGAGCCTGTATCTTATTTAACTGTTAACACATGTGAATCACATAAAACACCTCTCAAGTCAAACAGGATGTATCAAGTCAAGCTTGTCTGAAACACACCTCAGTGTTTCACATGAAATCATGCCAGCTGTTTCTAAAAGCTCCTAAGAGATTTTATTTTGCACAGAAAGAATCCATTTAGTTATTGAATATTTAGGAACATAACTACAACTATTTAGTTACATAATAGGCATTCACACCATCTCAACTCCTGCTGTTGCAGCCTTTCCTCTGAAATTCTGAGTTTGTCAGACAGCCACTGAAATATTCCTCGATGCAGGTTGTTTAGGTTCTTTTTAAAACTGTCAGTAATTAAAAACTTTGCTTCCATTGCCTGCTTCTATCACAAGTAATTAATGAATCAGTACCTATTAATCTCTTCAGCCAGTCTGCAGGAATATTGAGGAAGATTTTTTCCACCAACTCGGACACCACATGAACATAAATTTCATATCCTTCATCTTCTACTGTCATCAAAGCAGGTCTAAATCAGAAAACAACGTTTCATGGAAGTTAGCTGCTATAGTTTATTTTTTATTGAGGCAATATTTTAGAAAACACTACAATTTAATCTTACTCTGCAACATATCAAGAAATAGAAAAATGATAAAATCTCTATGTACTCATCTGTCAAATCTGTAGCACTGGAATCAGTTTGAGGAATATATAAGGAAATGGTCTTAAACTGAGACAGGAGGCTCAGATGAGACATTAGAAAGCAATTTTTCACTGTTAGATGGTTGGGATTGCCCATGGAGGTGGTAGAAATGCAAAGTAGGGAGATCAGCTTAGGTGTATCACTTGGAATTGTACCATCTGTATCAACATCACCCAGTATTATCTCATGTGTCTTTAATACACCACTTTACAGCCACATAATACCAAGGTATAGCTCTTGGACTGTAACAAATACCAAATGTTTTCACAAACCACTGAACAAATAAAAATCCTTCCTTGGAAATACTCCCAAGGTGATGCATTCTTACTAAACTCATCAGAAGAAAAATTCAGTGAAAAAAATGGACATGTAAATTCTGCACCTTGATGTGTTTCCATGATGAGAATGCAAACACTGGAAATCCTTATCATTTTTCTGTCACCTTTTGTGCAGCAGCAAATTGAGGTTCCTCATGCCCACTGAGATTTTATGGTCTTAGGAAACACTGGCAGAACCTTTTCAGTTAAGAAAAAACCTCTTTGCACTTAATCCTCCCTCATAAGAAAACAAACTCCACATAAAGATGCAAGACTATTTTGCTGAAAGGAAAAATACTGAGTCACTACCTGGTTAGATAAATAGGATATTTAAGTCACAGTTCATCAAGTAACAGTATTTAAGTCAATGATTCATTAAGCTCATTATGAAAGGGTTTAGAAAGAATTTGAGAAAAAAAATTTAGATAGGAAATGTACATATTCAAGAACTCTATTACATCCATGGTTGTATCAATAAACAATCTCTAGCTACATGTCTTTGTAGTCACTATGATAATTACATTTCAAAAGCCCAAGATAAATGTGAGAATTGAACAATTAGTTAATAAAGATGTACCTACATCAACTGGATCCACTCAGTTTATTTTCTCTAAGTGTGAGTAAAAGTGTCTCACAGTGCCATCTGGTGATAACTCACTATCTGCTCTCCAAGAATGTTTATTGAGAACATTTCTCAATATTATTTCTGCACAGCTGAAACTGACTAATCAGTTTAAAAACACGCTTCTGCATTCACATTATTTCAGATTTAGGCTGGAGCAAGATTCTCAAGGAGTTTTCCTTTGGTCCTCAAGCTTCTATTCCATCTTAGCTTTATCTGACACAGTACTGGGTAAACAACATTCCTGCATGATACAGTATTTAAAGAAATTAAAAAGTTAGATTTAAACTAAGAAGATAATGTATAAATAATAACGGTATAATACAGCAATTCAAGAACAACAACTTGAAAATTCATTAGAGAGGCAAGGATTGCTAACCACACCTTAAATAAAGAATTTTAGATACAGGGGAAATTAAAATGGAGTAAGTTTACCTCCCTAATAATGCACATGGACTTTAGCTCTATTTTGTTTACCTGTAGAATGTTTTTACTTCACTGTATGGCAAACATTTAATACATTGCTTGTAGATCATGTTCTCATCTGCCTGTAGTTCCAGACCACATTTGGCACAACCTGAATATGTAATCATAGGCAGAGAAGCCAAAACACATTCCAGTGAAGTGTCAGCAGAGAAGATGAGTTGCTTGTACTGACCAGTGGAAATGGTAAACTTCAGTTCCAAGATATGGGCTTTCACTTGAATCACTCCTACAAAAACAATTCAAATCTGAATTAAGTTTTATTTAGAACTGAAAGCAAAAACAATGGCTACAGCTGATTCAAAACCAAAATTGCTATCAAAAACTTCTCAGTTTTTTTCCCCCTTTGTTAAGACTTGCTCAAATTTTTAGGGCTATTCCAGTTAGTGAAAAATCCTGGTGTTTAAATATTATTTTTAAATGTATAAAAGTACTACATTTTCAGGTACTATATCAGTAGATACCACTATAGAAGGTGCCAGAATAAGAAATCAAAATTGTGCGAAGAATTTCCAAGTGATTTTCTTCCCACTGTTTGAAAGACACTGAAAAGCACAGCTTAAACAACTTAGCTTTTCACTGTTTATAGATAAACTAGAGTAAAACACTGCAAGAAGAACTTTAATCACTTGCTAGAATTTAACACCAACCATAGCAATCTTCAAAGTTTATCTGGGACACTATGACTGTGTAGAATGTCTTCTTTGTCCTTGTGTAAGAAGTTTTCAATAGCAGTAGCTATTTTGCTTTAGAGAGCTCAGTTTTTGAGAGACACTGATAAACTTTCAGTAATTAGTCACATCATTACTGCACCAGTTAGTGAGGACAACAAAAGTCAGCATTTCCCTCTGTGTTCCAAAGCTGTCTTTGCATGGCACCACCCACCACCTTCCTCCCCTGGGCTCATGGGATGGAGGCTGCATTTAGTCTGGCCAAGTACAGAGCAGCAACCTCCAGGATAAATTCAGAACCAGACCTGGGCTACCTTAAAGAAAGAACCACCTCACTTCATCAACAGAGCATCGATTTTGCCCACTTACACATGGCACACCAGACATTACAGAGCTATGGATAACATTCACCTGAGCATTTTTCTTCCAGGTGTGCTGAGAGCCTTGTCAACTCCATGAGGGATGTTTGACTTTTCTGAAACTTTTCTTTAAATTCAACTGCCCTTTTGTCATCATCAAACAAGCACTCATAGGATGACCATGGAGTTGTGTGCAGTTCCAAGTCACCTGAGACAGAACTACGTTGGACCAAAAGGTATTTGAAGTCCCATATGTGGTCTACAGAACAAAAAGCAAACAGAAGAGTTTACTTTCTATACTGTGGTTCATTTACAGGAAGCCAAGGTTACTTACAAGACTGAGAAGCAAATCAGAAGACATTCTCATATGGTCAGCTCTGGCAACTTCACTGTAAGTGTGATGACATGTAAGGGTTTTCCTTTCCCTAGAAACTTTGCATGAGCTGTCCCATAAAAGAAATTTCATTTCACCTCTACCAAACTCAACTGTCAAGACAACTCAGCCTTTTGAAATAGAAACAGCTCTGGAATTTGTTGTCAGCTCTAATGCTGGCAATGTCTCAGAGAATAAAATCTTCATGTTACTAATCAACTTCCATTTTTTAATATGTCCCTGTTTTTAAATCTTCTATGTCCACAATTATCAATTTAACATAAACCTAGTTTAACTTATCTTAAAAGAACAAGACTAGGAATAAATCAAAGTTTGGTAGCAGTCACTGCTGAAACACAGTCTATGTAATTCTTGCAAGAGATGCTTTTATTTAGTTACAACTGGACTTGATCTCAAGACCATCAGGTTATAAACCCTGACATGAGTAAGGTGGAAAGCAGAAAATGAAAAAAGGAGTAGAAAAAACCCTGCAATTCATGCTGAATCAGACAATGATAAGGAAGACCCAGCAAAACTGGTAATACAGTTAACACTCCTGGATTTTTATAGTTACATAACCAGGCACTATGCAAATAAGTGCATCCTGTATATAGATTCAAGTCTTAAATATTTATGCCTTCTCAGTCTTCTAAAGTGCATTCAAATTCTGCTACTGATGGCACTGCTTCCAAACAGAGGAGGCACGTTAGAATTAGCATAAAATATGTTACCCACCCCCTCCCCAAGGGGAGTATGTGAAAGTTAAACAGATAAATGTATCCAGCTGAATATTTAAAAGGCACTAGCAGCATCATAAAAATCCTTTTACACCTACCAACAGGTACAAGGACCTTACCTTTTTTCCTCTGAAGCTGGGGCCACCAGGCAGCCCCTGCTCCCCACAGAACCATCCTGTAGTGTTGATCTCTGTTCTGTTCCACTGTTAGAATAATTTTTCTTTGGTTGCCACCTCTGTAGCTGTACACAGATTCTGAAAAGAATTGAAATTACATTACTTCTACAGTAAGAAGCATATAAGCACACAAACCCCATGTGCCTCAGTATTACAGTGAAATCATGGTGTTATCACATTTTATACTACAAGTAAAGGCAAGTAAGAATACACCTACTATTTCTTCTGGAAAGAAAATAATCTGGTTCCTTCTGCAACAGGAATCTAGTTTGAGGGAGAGCATAGAGTATAATAATTTACTTTTATCCATCTAAGTACTCAGTAGTTGGACAACTCCCTTTAAAGCAGGAGGTATCTGAGCATCTTTCAGCTCCTGAAATCCTGACTTGTATTAAGCAGGAAGAAATTGCACTCAAACTCTCAGCAAGTGTTGTAATTGGAAGTTCCCATAACTTCTGCAGAATACAGTGGAAGAAACATTTCTCTAGAAGTTTTCATATAAAAGAAAGCTTTAATTATCTACAAGGCACACTAAAACTATAGTAACACACTAAAACTGTAGTAACAGTACATCCAAATTGCAACAATTAACATCTCTACACCACTCTTATCCAGGACACTGCATGTTTGTTTCAGTTCCACACTAAAACTACAGCATTTTTCATAAATATTTTTGAACAAGAATACCTGGATGAAATATCTAACTAATACCTAGTTCCAAGACTTACATACTAGAGCAAATTATGAAGATTTTTATCTTCAAAATTCTGCACTTAAATTTAATAGACATGATATTGACAAGGTAGGTAGAAATTTCTATCTTACTAATTCAAGATTATGGGCACCATTTGATTAAATTCTTGTGCAAAACTTGAAATCAAGCAGTGAGAAACATTTTGCTTTGCAAAATTACTATTTAAGTTCCACCTATTGTAGAACTTGAAGTCCAGTGCATGAGCTTACCTGTTAACACAGAAATATTGATGATTTTCAGGACTGAGTGCACCAAAGTATTTGGCTGGAGTTGATCTAGCTGCACATACTGAACATCATCCAGTCTCTGAACTTGTCTTTGTGGAATGTCTCTGAAGTGTGGGAATTCTGATGATATGTATGCCAATAAGCCATGGAGAGCACCACCATCCACCAGAGGATAAACTTACATGGAAAAAAGGCAAAGTCACATACTGTTTTTTATGCTTAGAAGTACAAAACTTATGACTTGGAACATGCTTACACTGACAAAATCAAAACAGTTTAAGAATAATTTTAAGGTAAGAAATTCCTGACATATGTAACACTTGATCTGAAATTAAACTGTACATCAGGGTACTATCAAGAGGAGGCAGAAGAAGTTAAGCTAAGTGCAATACTTTAAAATACACCCCCAAAAAATCTTGTGCCATAGCTTGGTAAGAAGAAAGCTGTTCTTGATCCTTGAGCTCAGAATCTGCCTTAAAGAGCTGGCATCACAACCGTGGACATCACAAAGACAGTAAGAGCTATGGTGATACTTTCATAGTATTTTCCCCCCAGTCTCCAACCCTCCATGGCCTGCAATTAATCACTTTCCCTGAGTGGATCTCCTTACTCCATTTTGCAAAAAATTTAATCCTCATGAAATCTCAGCCATCACACAGCCAGGTCCTGGGATAACTGCTCTTTCCTAAACTAAATCTACTTTTTTTTACAGTTCATAGTGGTAGCCACCAAACTTTACCATGATCTCCACATGCCTATCTGATGCCATGTCCACATCTTGTGCTCAGGTGTTCCTGTCATACTTTTCTATGGTGTTTTCTACCTCCCAGTTGCACACATTTCCATTTTATCCCATGTGTGAGGCATTGCCAACAAAATGAAGTACTTGAAATAGCTCTTTTACTGTGATTTTCAGGGCAACTTGTGCACTACAATCTTACATTCTTCTGGCTTGAGAGCTGAGCAGTTCCCCAGATTCAGTAACTGACTGGTAAATGTAGACTGAAGCATGACATCTCCACACCAACGATTCTCATACATTATTATATCTGCAAGAAAAAAGCAACCTTATCAACTCACTCATGTGTTGACAATATTGAAGTGTATCGTATTTTTTCTTGACCATCTTACCTAGGGATGTGTAAGGCACAGGGTTTGAAAGAGATCACTTGGAAACACTGTGATTATTTTATTTTTAATCTACCAACACCATTTACAAAGAGTTAATAACATTTTCTCATTAGTTTGATATAATTCTTAAATGGATTAGCCTCCTAGCAGACACTGCTTAGTCTGGATGTAGCAGCAGTTGTACTTTTCAGGAACAACTGTTCTAAAACACTGACACCTTACAGAACAGCCCTGACTCTGCATGGCTGTGTCTGAGGGCAAACTTCCAGGGAATAGTCAATGTCCCACTGGCAGGATGACTGAGATCTAAGTGGTGTAAGAAAGCAACTTGCAAATGCTGAGCCATAGTTCCAGATTACTTGTTACATTCTTCTACTTCAAACAGGCATTTTAAAGGTCCAGATTTTAAAAAGGCAAACAAAAGAACTCTCACCTGTAAGCAGTACAATATCCCCAGGAAACACAGTGAGGGACCAAAACGCAGCACCACGCCACAGCACCACCTTTCTCTCAATTTCTGACTGGTCCATAACAACAATTGTAGCTACAGGAACTTTACATGGAGATTTTGGTTTAGTTTTCATCTGTATTTCTTTAATATGACAAGGGTGTACAACTGTGACCAAAATATTGTACTTTTGATTTCTGCTGCAGCAATTCTTGAGTAGTGATAGTTTCTTTTGGAGTTTCTTGAACTCTGTCATCCTGTCTGGATCCACTCTCACCTCAGAACCAGGCGGAGAAGAATTCAGTTTAGCTCTCTTGGCTTTCAGCTGTCTTTTAAATGCCGAGTGAAAAAGATGAAAGGAATCTTCATGCTTGCGGGGTCTTTTAGAAGAGTTCTTGTGAGAACAGTTCCCTTGAGAGCACAGTATTCCAGAGCTCAATGGCTCAATATGGACTTCATTTACAAGTTGCTCAGCAGGAACATCAAGTTCTTGAAACTTTTCTGCATTTTCCTGAGCACTTTCTTCCTGTTTTGTAGCTTTAATCCAAACATTTTCCTCATCATCCTCAGAACTGAAAAGTTCAAGAGAACTTGCCTGCTCTTCCTGATATTCATTTTCAGTCACAGTACATGTTCCAACACCAGAATCACATTGGAAGTGATCATACCGTCCTTCTTCAGCTTTTTTGCCTGCTTCTATTTCTGATTTTACAATTCTTCCCTGCATCTCCTTCTGTGCAGAAACAGCCACCCGACTCGAAGTTACTACACTACGAAATTCAGTGTCTGCTGACACTGCAAAGTCTGCACAGTCATTTGGTTCTTTTGCTTTGGACTCCAGACTTTTTTGGAAAAACATATCCATGTATTGACTGAGATGTTCGTGACACTCACTTCTGTGACCTGACTGTAAATGGATGCTGACCTGCCCAGCACTGTCAACCAAGGCAGAAACATCAGGGCTGTTGAGTTCTGAAGGGCTGGCTGTTCTCTCAGTGAGGGCTGGGCAGGCTCCTGATGCCTTCTCTTGTCCAGCTGATTCTGCCCAGCTGGGGGGCAGCTGTTGATCTGCAGGTGTGGATCTGTCCTTGGCTCCTTGACAATCTGAGCAAGTTAAACTTGTGCTCCTTTTAGGTGTGCAGGTAGAAGTTAGTGCCACAGGGGCAGGAGATGTCAGATCTTTTCCTTCTGTTGCCAGGAGGGCTCTGTGCTGAGCGCTGTCCCCGCTGGCAGGGACTGGTGTGAGTGTGCAGCTTTGTGCCTGGGGCACCGAGGGTGTTCCACACACGCAGCGCAGCTCTCGCCACTGCCCACCAGCACGGCCTGAAACGCTTGGCTCAAACCCCTCCAGGGGGCTGGGAATACTGGGTGCTCCCACAAAAATATGAATCTCGGGTCTTTTTGTCATTTTTGACTGCTGTGTAAGTTTGGCTTGAAATAAAGTGGCTTATGCAGCAAGCACAATAATCAATACTAGCAAATGCAGAAAAAAAATTACTTTTTCTTTACAGTTTTTAAAACACTTAAAATTCATGGAAGTATTTCACAGTTTAACTGGAAAAACACTATTTGACCACTTAAACTTTATAAAAATAGACATACAAAATCTAAAAAGGGGAATTTATTTTAGAAATAATTAACATTTATTTGTGTCAAACTAGCATAGAAAAATTAATTTACAGCAGAGTCTGATACATGGAAACATAGTATAGTGAAGATAAAATTAATTATTGACCTATTTGTCTTCATTTATTATTGCTAATTAAGTGGTCAAATGTGATTTCACTATTCAGTACTTGATTTTAACTCATCTGAAATAAATGTAAGTAATCTTCACAGCATGGCTAGGAGATCATTTAATCTCTCAGAAAATTAGTTTCAACTAAATGAATAAAACACTAGAGCTATTTAAAATTAAAGTTTGCTAGAAATGCAGTATTTTACATGCTGCTTTAGCCTGAAATTACTGTTTCAGGCTACAATGGATAATTTATAATTATTTAATAACCACTAAGAGGTCAGTAAAGCTTGAGCAGGCACTTTAGGATGTGCTTTAACTCATTTACATAGTATCAAACTACTGAAGAAATTACTAACTTTTCTAGCTAATTAAAACTAAGCCCACTTACCCAGCATACAAAAAGAATACCTTTTGTTTTTTAAAATTTCTTCTGTATAATTATAATTTAAAAATATGCAGAAACAGCCATAACTGTTCACTAAAATGCTGATTACAGCTACTTGCTTTGGGAGTGCTGTTGCTAATAGAAGTTGCTTCAATAGGCAATTCTGCAGATGAGAACACCAGAAAAAAAAAATTGAGAGCTAATCCAGCTGTAAATAGGAAGAAAAGACCATTAAAACAAATGCAACAATGAAAAACATGCAAATTTTTCATTTGGCACTAATTAAATTAGTAACCATTTTCCTAACAACCCCACTAGGGGTCGATAAATCTGCACATTGGTAAGGCTCACTGTAACATGGAAAAACCATAAACACCCCGGAACACTGATCTCTGGTATATTATTGCTGGCACTGGAAAAGCAATATACAATCACTAAAATTAGGCAGGGCTAAATACAAAAAAGCTGCAAAACCCAGGGAGTGGTATTGCTCACTTTTATGCTCATAACAAAATAAATACCACTTAAAACATTGGAGGGTCCAAACTTCTACAGTTGTACATTTAAATTTAGTTGCAGAAAATGGTCACTTTTAAAGGACAATACCCAAAGCAGTGAAAGCTTTGAGTTATATAAAGAATGGTAATATGCAAATAACCAGAAGAACAGAAATTACAGTCAACACTAAAGTAGTGGATCGGGTAAGGGAAAGACAAAGCAAAGTGACAGTGAGGTTGAATCCCTAAAAGAAGGGATTCTAATAAGTTGTGTAGATAAAAGGCTACCTAATATACATGATGTAAAAATCTTAGTAACAGGTCTGTGACAAATAGAAAATGTTACTATCAGTTCAAATGAACTTGGTAAATGTCCAATATAGTAATTTATCAGCCCCTCATTTTAAGTATCACGTCTCTTTTGCTTTTTGACATGCTTAAATGTTTATAAGTTACACAAAATTCAGAAAGTTTTCTTTAACTTTCCAGTTCTGTAACTCCTCTAAACCCAGGATTTGCTTTCCTGGTTCACATTTTGCAGTGCCAGTACATTCAAACCCAGGATGGATGGGGCCCTGAGCAACCTGGTCTAGTGAAACATGCCCATGGCAGGGGGTTTGGAACTTGATGATTTTTAAGAACCTTTCCAACCTGAACTGTTCTATGATAACATCAAAGGAATTGAATCTTAATGTTATTTAATGAATGTTTGCAATTAAAATATAGCTTATATTTTCAAAACATAAATTACCTTAGCAATGGTAAGTGACCTCTGCCAACTTTTGGGTCAAAGATGTCAAACTCCTTCCTGTACCAGGAATCATCCGTACCTAAAATCATTAAAGTCTATAAATCAGAAAGAAAACAAAAGAGAAGTTTACTTAAATTCTCTGTATGCAAAACTGTTTAAAGAACCTTTGCTTTGCTGCTTAGGAATGGACTTCTTACTCACTTAATGAGTTTTGTTAGTGACGTTTTGTACCTTGTTATAAATAAAAGTCTGAAAGAACAATTCACTACAGATTTTAAAAGGTGAACAAAAAACCCTATAATTTTAGTAAATTTCTACTGCCATTAAAAAATTCATCTTCTACTGTAGTTAAATTATCTGTGGGCAGACAGTGGGTTAACTAACTACACCAAAGATAACAGGAGCTAAAACTCATAAAGATACAACTGAAACCTGAATGCACATATCCATTATACCTGTTAATTATTACACCATTTCCTAATTTGTGGAAAGGTGCTCTTTTCCTAGCAGCCAATGAAAGCCAAGCTTTTTATCTCTGAAATGGTCAGAGTCTGATTGACGGGTCAATGATCTATTAAAAAACAGTAACTGCATCAGCAAGTTCTACATTTGCAAGACACTGCAACTTTAATATTCAGAAAGTTTAATACACAGAAATATATTATGCTACATAGTGTATTCCTTCAATCTGAACAGTTAGACAGGAATTCTATATTTAAAGGCTTTTAAAATGAACTGTCATTAACAGATTGTTAATCTCTAGTGATTTGCTGCACATAGAACAAAATTAAAAATAGCTTTAAAAATCCTCTTCCCATAGTTACTCTAGAAATGTTCTGATGCTACATGCATGACCTTAAAGTACCCTCAAACACCCTAGAATTACTCATTTTATTCCATATTTTTCTATGCAATAGTATTCACTCACCACGATAATCATTAAGCATTATGGCAAGGTAATTTAAGAGGGTGACACAGCTTCAGCTTCCTATCATTCCTGAATATTCACAGTAGCCAAACACCTAAATCTCTGTTTTGAGAATTGATCCAAATAGTCTCATCAAGACTTTACTCAAGCCCAGTACACTGAAGGTAAACCACACTAATTCAACCTCCAGTTAAGAGTTTATGTCTGTAACACACTACAATGTCTCAAGCTACAAATAAAATTACAGAAATAAAAGACAGCAATGCATCAGAAGACAAAGGACTATAGCAATATAATGCAAAAGTGTTCTCTCCCCTCTAGAAACACTACAGTTTTAGGAGATAAACAGATAGATACATATAGATAAAAAGATACATATATTTTAACTTCCTACTTTGATTTGCTGCAGCTTGATGATGAACATCCTGAATGTTAAGTGGTTAATGACTTGACCCCTAAAATATGAGAGAAAACATTATATTGTCCTTTACCTCCTGAAAAGCTGGCCCAGTAAGTAATAAATACATAAAGTAGGATATTCCTTAAATTCTAAATTTTAACTTCTATTGTGAACTTTACCCTCCCTGATTAGCATACTTAAATTTATACTTGTCCTACCCGTAGTATAAAAAATTAAAGGATTGATTCATCTACCTTACAACAGAGGAAACTGAATTATTCATAGCCATCTTCAGAGTATTTAGTTTCAGTTCAATTCAAGTTGTAGGGTTGTTTGGCTGGGGTTTTCTTTTTTCAGTAACTCAACCCATGTGATTGTAGAGTAGAAAATCTACTAAGACAGTTGCCAATCCAAGGAAAACCAGAAAAACTTCTTGATGCAGAATTCTGATTACATCACAGGAAACTCTTCTGGCACTTTCAGCATGCTGCTCACATTTCCCTCCAAAATTCAACAGGATCTTTTTAAGCCAGGTACTGCAGCTGTACAGTAACTTTGAAAGAAGAAACAGCAAGCAGTGTAGTAACAGTTTCATACACTTAGAAACTGAAACAACTCGGGGATGAAGTGATGAACACATTACAGGTTTGCTTGCAACTTGTGCAAGAAAAAGGGTGATCCTTCTGCCAACAACTCCTGCTGGCACTGCAAGTGAATCAATACACCAGCAACAGTACCTACCTACAAAATCAATCAGCTTGGTCCAAACACGTACTAAGAGGAACACAACAGAAAATAACATCTGACAGAAGAAATCACACTAAGCAACTTGTAGCTGAAGCAAACTTACTCTACAGAACAGTGAGAGGTGTATCATGCGGGCTTAAAAAAAGATTATACCTGTACAGGAATGACAGCTCAAGGAGATTTCCATGGATTGCATTAGCCAAGGCTCTGGGAACTAACAACAAGTCAAGGGAACACAGATGTAGGAGAACATACACATGGGCAACTGGGGAATGAACAGGATAGGTCTTATTTCTGTCATCCATTGTCTGGTAATTGTAACAATCACCAAATGCCTTTTATCTGAATTTTAATACAAGGTTTCAGGCAAAGACTGTAGTCCTGTCCTGTTCATACAAATGCAATTTTACACCAGGATGGTTATTTGGCTCACATAATAACACCATGTTAGCACATGGAATACTGTGCAGAGGCTGCTGTCAACCACACCTGTGCTATAACAAGAACCCTGTTAGGTGATATTCAAACTGCTGGAAAACACAAGCCTTCATCTGCCTACAGCAGTATCTGGAATTAGAATAAACTTAATTCTAAATGAGATAGGTTATTATTGACCATAAAATAATTTCTATTAGTACTCACTATTGAAGTTAAATACTTATCCATGCAGTATTTAGTTCTTCTCATTGGCTATTACCAGAGGACTACCAAGATAGGTACAGCTGGTTTACAAGTACATAAAAA
This sequence comes from Aegithalos caudatus, assembly GCA_013389925.1. NCBI lineage: Eukaryota > Metazoa > Chordata > Aves > Passeriformes > Aegithalidae > Aegithalos > Aegithalos caudatus. Next base: position 127,308 of record WEIU01023132.1, read on the forward strand.
GTACATAAAACCTGTATTCAGCAACACATAAGGGTATCTTTTTCCCCTTATTTGGAGCACTTTCAGCAACAAGATGATTTTCAGAATATGGAACACCTCTGGTTTAGGTATCACAATAGAAATACTCCTGTAGCAGCAGGGAAGTAATTTCAACCAGAAATCAGTGTTCTAAGGAGTTCCATAGCTTGACACTGTAAAAAAAGTTAAATCAAAGTACTGAGTAAGAAGAGGCAAGTTGTTCTTCATAACTATTACTGTACTATTAATATACAAGAAGGTAAGCAAGTAGGTTTCTAAAGCTGTGCTCTAGAAGGAAAGTATTTTCCTAGATCTGAAAGGAAGACATTTCTTCTGTAAATACAAGCTTGGATCATATAAAGGCATCTACTGAGCAGTTGCATCAGCCATTTTATTTTGCCATGATTAACTTTTGGAACCAAATGATACAAAAATCTGAACACTGACAATACACTTTCCATTCAGCCACTGAGATAGGCTTCATTGTGTTTGAAAAATCACAGTAAAGGTAGTAGGCTTTTGTGATTAACTTGATAACTCTTTCCTCACTGCCTTTGTGCCTTTTAAGATGGCCCCTTAAGTAAATGCCATTTATTGATTTTTGTTTTGCAATATACAAAAACATATAATTAAGGAGATATAAGCATCCACTGGCTGCTACAAACAAAAGAAGTTCTAGAGAACACTGACCTTTTGAGTAGAAAAGAAAGATAAAGGTAAAAGGTCAAAGATACACAAACGTGCCATGCACGTTTTGTTGAAGAACACGCATTCCCCAAACCCTTATTTCTGGGAACTATTTAAACAACTAAACCTTCTGTCAAGAGAGATATTGTTTCATATATTTCAGCATATTAAAATACCTCACCATATTAGAATGGCATCATTGTAGCTGTTTTTCTAGAAAAACTACTTAGTTTACAGAAAATTTTCCACAGGTATCATTACCAATGAAAATCGTGTTGGGACTGAAACCTGATAAGCAGAGGTGGATAAAACAATACAGGACCTAAGATGAAAGCAAGGTAACAGGTCAAAGAAACATCCTAATAGCCAGATTTCCATCAGATTAACTGCTGGCAGATTTGACTTTTTAGGACCAGATGATATATAGCTATAGATATGAAATCTTTAAAATAAAAAGCCACCAATATTATTTTCTCATCTTTACAAAAGCCTTACTCAAAAAAGATGAAGTTTTATATTGAAAACTTGGATGCTAACTCCATGTTCATAGTAAAAAATGGGATATTGTCACCGTTTTGGACAACAGCCATAGGTAGGACTGTCCTTTTGCTTTTATATGGTGGGAGACAAGGTGCTGAAAAGGTGTAATTCTTAAGTTTACATTACATTTAATTCTTAATGTAATCTATTTTATTATCATGTAAGTAATCTACTAGTGACAGGAAAATGTCTTTCACTCCCCAACACAAGTGCTTATGTTAGCAATAGACCTTAACAGAAGCTGCACTTCCTCTTGCCTTTAAGACAAGTGGGATACTTCCCATTTGTCAGCATCACTGAACAATTCAAGTTCACTGTCTGTCAACTGAAAGAATCAGTCACTGACTCCAAGAAGTCCTACAGGAGCACACAAGTCATCACTGCATCAATTCATGTTCCAAGGCTGTTCAAAACCTCTACACAAGGAGCTCCAGAAGAAGCCAGGTGGCACATGAGCCCACAAGACACCATTAGACCCACAGCTCAATCATGACTTCATGTACTTCATCACTGCTCATACAGGATCCTTCCTTAACCTTCCTGCAAATGTAAATGGCACAAGTACTTTTTGTCAGGACTGAGCCTACAGTGCCAGACCTCTCTATTCCCTCCCCACCCCAAGCCACATTGTGCACATTTTATTCCTCTAGCATGCAGCTACATCCTTTATGTGGTATCATTAGTGTATTTCTGTGATGTTCAAAGGAGCTGACAATCCAATCCAATCAATAGCTGATCTCCTCAGTACTTTCATACCTCAGGAAGATGAAAGCTCGCTTTACACATTTCTATAGATCCAGTGTCTCAAAAGAAACGTTCAAACACACGCTTAGGATGTCAGCATTGTAATTTAAACAAAACTCTTGAGAGATGTTAGCTACATGACAGTACTGACTTTTATATCCAAATCTAGAATTTCAGTTCTTGGAAAAGCAAAGGATTTTCACAATTAGTTTAATATCTCCCTGTTGCACACATCCCAAGAATACCCTTCAGCCATAAATGAAAAGGATTTGCTCCTCTATCTGTAAGTCGAGAGGTTTAAGGATTTTTAAGAGATAAAGCTCCCTTAAGGAAACATAACCTTCAGACTGGGGCCAAACTGTCTCTGTACACTGGTGAACAGCATTACAAAGACCACTGATGGTTCACTGCCCACACTTGCTCCTTGTTGTGGCCACAGAAGGAACACACCCACCAACCTCTTTGCAGAACTGCATGAATGTCAAACACTCTTCCATGGCTATTCCAGCTAAGTAATAAAGTTGTTAATTTACATGGGCACTGAAGGAAACCAAGACAAAAAATTCAGATTCTTTTAAGTGAGTAAGAACTAGAGTGATTCTTCTGGAAACAGAAGCAAAGTTGTCAAGTCTTTTGGCATTTACCTAGGAAAAAAATAAGGATACGATAAAGAAAATAAGCATTAGCTTTTTAATATATAAGCCTTTACATTTCAGTGGTTTAGATGGATGTTAGTTTAGCAAAGTGGTTAAGCTTTAACAGGGAACAGGTGACACTGAATAACTATCAACATAGCTGACTGAGCCAAAGGTGCCTTTTAGATGCAAATTTCCTATTTCAGAGGTAGCTTTTCTCTCAGACTTTAGGGCAGCAATGCACTTTGACTACTTATTAAAAATAATTTCACTGACTATTTATTAAAAATAATTTCACTGACTTCAAAAAATTAGATCACAATCTCTACCCTGCTGTGCCCCAAAAGGTTAAAGGAAATCATCACAATTGAACAAAATGTGAATGCAGTGTATTAATTAAATGCCAGAAACACTGATTTGGCCTGTACCCTTTTCCATGGTAATTCAGCTGTCTGAAAACATCTCAGGCAAAATCAAAAAACTCAAGGTATGATGTAACAAGTCATCCTGTGTCTCACTCCAATTCCTAGTCATAGTGTGTAGCAGCAGGGCACAGCAGCATATTTTTATCAGCACCACTGATAAAAACCTTCTTGTACCTTTGTTCTCAGTCAGAGCACATCATTTTCTTCACTGTTTTTGTCTGAGGCAATACCTCAACTATTATACTGTGCTATTATTGCTGTGTACCTTCACTCAGCTGCCTTTGATTCAGTAACTTTTATAAATGTTTTATTACTTGCAGTACTATATAGTCCTACCCCTGAAATTTTAAGTGGTTTAATTTCCAAAGCTCCTGAAGTATGAAGAGTTAAGGATAGAAATTAAAGAGGTTTATCTATTTACTCATTTGTCCTCACATAGAAGCTGCTCCAATCTGAAGTATAACTAAATTTCTTCTTTCTGAAATATAATGCAGAGAGACAAGAGATTAAAGAAATGGTCACCTCATGGTTTAACACCTTGTGTATTGCAACTGTTTGCAAATGCAATTTTTTTCTGTCTACTAGGTGTTGCAAGTTCTATACTTGATTTTCACTAGAATAGAAACAACAGGACTGATGCACACTAGACCAATATTGGCTACTAGCATATTAGCATATTCTTCATCCAGAAAACCTTGTCAGCTGCTGTACAAAGCTAAAATCATAATAGTTTTCAAAACATATATTAAAAAACACTAGCAGGATGTTTTCACATAGAACAGAAGCGGCAGTGGCAATGTTATAAATCCATCTTTTTAACAAGAGCTCTGTTTAATGGCCCAACACACAAATGAGTCTGGTACTAAAGTAGCTCTGAGGAGTGTTTTGTAAGCCACCCTTACTCCATGTCAAATGACATCATTTACACAAAGACAGTTACTGCTCCACGTTACTCGTGGTGCTTTAGTGCTACACACACCCACCTGAATTTCACATTCTGTTAAATCATGAAAGAGGAAAACTAGAGGTGAAGAAACACAAGGCTTTTGCAATCCATTCCATATCTACTCTATGTACTCTATGTATCCAGCTAATGATTTGAGTAATTCCAGGTTGCTTGTGTTAGGAAGCACATGGAATATAAATAGCTACTGTGGTATTGAGCATATGACAGGAAATTAGTAAATACATATTCGTTTCCCTTCCAGTGAGTTTCACATTAAAATCTGATTATATGAGCTTACTTTAAAAGATTGTAAAATTAGCAGATAAAGCAGAAAACTCAAGAAGCTATTACACCAAACATGTGATCCATTATCTTTCTCTAGAGATTAGTAACCTTTACAACAGACCAGAGATAGAGGAATTCAAAAAGCAGTACAGTTTGTTCTATCTTGGCTAATGTTCTGAGTTACCTGACATTGCATTCCAAGGACTATACCTATGTTAACATTACATTTTATATAAAAACTTCATCTTGCAGATAAAACTAACATACCATCTAACTGAGTGTCAGTTTAGGAGCCACTTGTTCATAAAAAACATTAAGTGAGGTATGGCAACATTTCATGTTAAACATTATGAAACACTGGAACGGAAGAAAAATTTGAGATAAATAAAAGACAGAACTAAACCACTAAGACATCATATTTGTCAGCACAAATCTAAAAAGCAGCAAATGGAGATTTAATTTATATGATGGAAACCAGATAAAAAAATAATTGAAGGCATCTTTTTAAAAACAAAGATACTATTCATTCAGTAAATACAAGGTTTTCAGAGACAAGTGTGAATCAAAATAGTAACATACTTCTCTCAACAGGAACCTTATGACATTACAATATATAAACAATATATTGTGAACTTCAGCTGCCAACAGAAAAGTCATGCAGAAAACTGAATAGCCTGACCAGAGTGAGAGAAAAATTAGTGATGGGTATGGATGGAAAGTTTCACAAAATGAGCAAGAACTTGATCTGATGAAGCTGAAAAGAAAAATATCCAAAACAATGTCCACTTAAAATGCATTCCTCACTAAAAAAAGGCAAATATATGAGGGAAGAGGTAACATAACAAGAATTGAGAACTGTGCAATCATACTGTATAGTCTTCCATTCCTTCATATATTATGATGTCACTTGTCACTTCTTTCTCCATATGGCAAACAAGTAATTTTACTTTAGCAGCCCTCAAGGAAGTGAAGATTCCACTTCCAAATGGGAACCAGCTGTCAAATCCCTTAAGCTATGCTTATCCCTTTAACTCAGAGAACACAGTTTAAAACACAAGCACTTACATTTTACATGCAGGTAAGTCTAAAGGATAAAGCTCTGTTCCTGGCAGCTGCTCTATGCAGGTCCTTTCTCCAGGCAGCTCTGAAGTGACAAACTGTTCAGTGGGCATCTCAGCTTTCCTTGGAGCATGCACACATGGAGAAGGAAGCTGTCCATCAGCAGCATTCCCCACTGCTGAGCACTGCAAAGCCACTTACACTGTACTGCTGGATAGAACAGTGGTGTTACACAAAGCTTTTCCTCTCCAAACAGAGCCCAGCTTCTTAAGACTACAAATATAAAAAAAAAAAAATGAAAGCCCCTTAAAAAAATGTCTTGACTCATTTACCTTTCAAAACCAGAAAATTTCACTCTTGCAGCCAACATCAGTCTTTTAGAAAGATGTGGGGAAACTTCACCCAAATAGGTCAAACCCTATTCTTTCAAATTCTCAATAGCTCACTTTATACAAATCAAAATACAGTTTAGTGGGCACTGAAGCTGTTCCAATGCAGAAGTTATCTTGGCTTTTCCACATTACATTGGCTTTCCAGTCTAGTTCCAGGCTCCATGACAGAAATTTGCTACCACACTTCCCATTAATAAGAGTATTCATGATACTTCAAGAGTAGTTCTATCTCATTTTCCTAAAAATTAAATAGTGACTTCTCAGCTCAGGTACTAGATGTCAGGAGCAGAACTATTGGCAGAAAGCTTGCCACTGATCTTTAGGATTAGTACTCCTTTACAAGCATTGTGCAAGGAGGGGTTTGAGCTTACTGCAGGAATGAAAGTCTCACACCTGGGAAGTCAGAGCTCTGCCCTCTTCCACTGCTGGACACAGCAAGGCCAGGGAACAGCTCCACTGCAAAGTCTGTATTCCCAACAGGCCCATTAGAATTAGCAATCCATGAATTTACAGAGCTCATAAAGTCACCTTCCTCCATCTCAGCTCAATTTCATGCTCTTTTATGACCTAGGGTGGGAAAACAGAAAAAAAACAAAAAAAAAAAAACAAAAAAAAAACAAGTCTAAGTTCAAGAAACTACACTGCTTTAAACAAGTTGATTTGACCTTCTCAGCAAAAAAGCACAATCATATCTACACTGGCATATTCCCAAAGAACTCATGCCAACCCCAGCATTTATTCTCTTTGCTTGTTGAGTAATTCCATTTCAGAAATTTCTCTAACCAAATATAGCCATAGGTCAAATTATATTACCTACTCTTCACCTGCCATCATCCAATTTGCTGGATGAAGAACTTGCTGAAAGACTGACTTCTTTTCAGACATATTAACTGAAATAAAATCTGCTGGCAAAATTTACATATAATGCATTTGACAACCATTCCTTTCATCTGAACTGACCCATTAAAGCAGCTTATGGATGAAGCTATGGATAGATAGTACTTGCTGTTCCAAGAAAACTTCTGATAGTACTTGTTATTCCAAGAAAACTTCTGCTCATTCCTCTATCACTAATTTCTGTGGATTCTTTCAATCCAAGAGAACCTGCAAAGGCCTGCATAACTTCTATTTTTCATCATCTTCAACATAAAATTAATGAACTGCAATTCCATTAGACCTTACTATTTCTGTTCTTAGGAATGAGTAAATTGAATATGCTCTGAAAAAGGAGAAACATTCAAGACAAGGAGTATTTTACTTATCACTTTGGAAAATAATCCAAGACTTTCCTATATTTATTGAAGAAAATCAAGTCTGATAGAAAAGAAACTGTATAAATTTATTAGAAAAGCGAATTCCAGGAGTTTCTCCTTAAGAATACATACTGCCCATGCTCCATAATTTCTGGCCTACATTCATTGAGATAGGAGGACCTTACAACTTTGTATAACCAGCTCAGTTCCAAGAAATACTTAATGTATTTGTCCTCCTTATATCTTTAAGAAATTGGGAATAAATTATCAACCAGATTTTCTATGGGAACTGAGGCAATGAAAGGTTAATAACTTATTTTTGCTTGCACAGTACATTGAACCAAGTGTGGAACTCACTGAGTGAATCTTACAGACTCATACCTTAAACACTGCACTGCCAGTCCCCAGTGCATAATCCTTCACCTTTTGATAAGATACAAAACTACCCTTTTCACCTCAACTTTTCACCCCACCTCTTGAGATTTTAACAGTCATCATTCCTGGTTATATGATTTCTATATCTACAATTCCCTATTCCTGAAATATGAGATTAATCGTCCTCCTCTGCTTTTATTCCTTACTTGTGTAAGGAAGGTGAGTCTTGAGGTCTCAGATGTTGGTTTACAGGCACAAAATAATCAAATGATTCAAAGTCAGGATTAACACAGAGCATCTGATGTAACTGTTTTTTTTGTGTGTAGTTCCTGAACCTCAAACATTATTTGAAGGAAGTTTTCTTACCTTGTATTGTGCAGAACACACCCACACAATCAAGCTTTAGAATGTTAAGAATTATTTTAAGTCCTGAGGCAGCGCCCTGTATTCTATTGTGACTTTGGGACTCACTCTGGGAGTAAAAAGATGAGTCTTTTGTCAAATACCAGGCTTTTTTTTTTTTCTTTTAGTTAACAGCCCATTAACTTCTTTAACTTACATAACCTTCATTTAGCCATCTAATAAACAAGAATAAATTGCACCTAGAACTGAGTAACATTAATGGACTTGCACTACAAGCATGAGCTCAGTGTAGGTGAGGGATAAAGCATTTAGGGAGAACAGAACAGTGAAGGAGAGTGGCTTCTAATTCCATCCTTCACCTCTTCATCTATTACTTTGAGGTTTTTGGTCAGATGAGGAAGAAGCTCAATTTCTACTCAGGCAGCCCAATGTTATATTGACATAAATGCCACAGTGATAATGTAGCCTAAAAACCTGAGGTGAACATAGAGCATCCTCTGTTGAGGAAAGCTGATCTCTAATGATAACTGAACAATCTAAAAGCATACATTATTCAGATTGCTATTTAGTGTTCCCTTACTAATCTAAAGAAAAACACCAGGCTTACATGAAAGCTGATAAGATGAAAGAAAAACACCAGGCTTATGTGGAAACTGATAAGATGAAAGAAACAAGGATAAGCTTTTACAAATTCCATGTGATTTAAACTCATTTAGTCAGAAGACCACAATATAATAGTCCTTATGAAACCAGAAAATCTCTTAGTAATGATATGCAGAGACCTGACCTTTCCAGTACTTCAAAATAAGCTTAATTTCAACCTACTGGCTTTCAAAGGAAAAAACCAGAAGAGATGAAGAACAGGCAAGTTAGACATCATCTTGTCAACATTGACAAGACTAGACAATAAATAATAATCAAGAAAAACTTCATGCAGTGCTTTCAAAATTTGTTCAAGTGCTCAAGAAGGGGCAATTTAATTGAAGCAGAAATATTTCCTTTTCTGACTTATTTTCTCATTCTGAGATTCCACGGGGATGAGCTATACAACTGATTTTGTGCTGGATCTCTACATCCAGTGGGCACCATGAACAATCCTGAGGTTTGTCAAAGATGACCAAGAAAAGGTATCACATATACATTTCTGTATCCAGCATAACCATCTATATTTTTCCACCCCCAGGAAATCCATAATGTCTTGAAAAATAGCAGCCAATGTACTCCTAGAGTTTTCTGATAATACCAATTTCAATTATACCAACAAACTTGAATGGCAGTTCTTAGTGCTTTGTATCTGGGCCTCACCAACATACTCCACAGAAGATTTAAGCATTCAAATATATTTTAACAATCTTGATTTCCATAACGACTCTTCCAAAGTGAAAGAGGCTAAAGTTGATTTTGTTATTAGAAATGCAAACAAAAGCACTACAGGAGACTAGTATTCTCTAGTTCATAAGAGCTTTAATGTTTGTTATTTAAACAATACACACTACATTTATGTCAACAACTTCTGATTGTCAATTGAGTATTAAACCAAGAAAAAACTGGTTTGCAGCCTCTGATGCTGTGATTCCAGGCTGGAAAGATCTCGGGTAAAATTTTCAGCCAACCAAGGACACCAAGAGTTGCAAAAAAGATCCATTTCACTTCTAAATGTTACTTTCAAAGAATTCTTTTTTCACTCCTGGCAAACCACTTTTTACTGTTATTTGCTATGTTCACAGAAGTAGAAAGGAATTTTCTAAAAAAACGTAATTTCCAGGAAAGAAACTGACTCAAGTACTTTCTTTTCCTCCTAACCCTCTTTAAGGGAACAAAGCTGGCATGCTCACAGTGCATATGTGGAAGATTGATGCCTGTGTATCCATCAGCTTTCCCATTATTAGCTTTTTCATCAGCTAATTTCCAACACACTTAACAACGAGATGAGAATCACAAATACTGCAGGATTGGGTAACCATATCATGCCCTCTTTTGTCTTTTAAATTAGAAATGAGGAAGTACCACTCAAAAGGTAAAGATCAAGGCACAGTGACACAAACCAGCTGCTTACAGAGATTCTCACTGATACAGCAAGTGAGAAAGGAGAAGCCTTTACCCTGACCTACAAAAGCCTCCATCAAGCATGGCCACATGGACAGAAAGGTCACTGAAATCAGATTAATTTGTTGCTGACTTCAGCAACCTCTGGGTCAGACCTACAGCCTCCAGAGAGACTGGCTTTTTGTCCTACCCATCTGAAATCCACAAGGGGTGTCACAGGGATAAGTGTCATTAAAAAGCATATTTAATATTTATCAGATTGATTATCTGGCAATACTCATTATCAATATATTGACAGTAGCAGTAGTGCAACATGGCACTGAGAATTTCTGTGTATCTACAGACTGGCTGAGCAAGAGATCAGCATCAGCTCCTGTATACATGAAGAGCTTTTTATATCTGCCCTGTCACAGAGCTGAAGTAACCAGTTGGCAACATCAGTCATGCACAGCAGCTATATAAACAGAGGGAGACAGAAGGTCCTCAAAGCCAATAAACATAAGAACAACCACTTTTCATGGCAATTAAAAACATTTACTCATGAAGCAGTTATCAGAATTTATTCAATACGTTGATTTCTGCAGCAGAATTATTAACAAGTTAAAAGCTCAGAAAACTGCTCTGGACCATTTACTGAGGGTTTTCCCAAGCACCTTTCACTTACCAAGTAGGAATCCTTGTCACATTCACATTCTAAATAATGGGCTAATAGATCTAGTACCAGAATTTTGAAACAAGAATGATATCTTATTTCATACATATATATATATAAATTTTGTATCTGTGGAAGTTCTGGAAAAGTAAAACAAAAAGAAATTTTATGTGTGATTAAATAATAAATTTAAATATTATTCTGCTTAGCTACAGATTATTTTTGTAGCAATGCCTCAAGTAAAAAAAATAACATTCACTTTAGCATAGTCTCTACTAGGCAAAGCCTAGAACTTCCTACTTTACTTGCACAATTATGAATTTCACTCCCCATTTTTACAGTGTTACAGACCAGCAAAACATTACTATTTACAGATGAAGAAAATGATAGCAGCTTATTACTTGAACTTAGCAGTCAGGAAAAACTTCAATTTAATCCAAATTAATACATAAAAACATTAATTTATCAGACCACAGGTACCTAAGCATCTCATCAACAAGAAAAAGTATTGAAAGGTTTAAAGCCTTTATCTCAACAGGAAATAATCTCAATTTTGAATACCAGTTCTCCAATTTTGCAACATTGCAGAAAGCACATCTCAAATTAGCAGCATGTGCAAACTACTGCAGCCTCCCTGGAAAACCACCAAATTCAGGTTGTTTTTTATGAAGGCAAAAGGAGTAAAAGAAGAAAGCCTACAAGTCTGCTCTCCAGATCTGCTAGGGCTCAACACAGCTGAAATTATTTATAGACGAAAGGGTAGATCCCAGTATTGATCTTATGCTATCAGTACAAAGGCTTTTAATAAGCTTTAGTCTCTGATTGGTTGTAGACTGAAATGAAGATTTCTAGTCAAGTGTTCATATGGTTAAAGTGCTCATATAGGCAGTCACAAATGAAGGGAATCTTCTGGGATTCACCTACTCCAAGTGCTGCCTGTAAAAGCATCTCACAGAAACAGCCCTGCAGCAACACTAAGCCAGACAACAGTTCCACACATCCTGGTTCATTCCTGTTACAAACTTGGCATGAAAAGGGAAGAATACAATCAAGAAATATGGCCCCTAAGAGTACAACAATTTATTCACAAATTTGGAATTAAAATTAAGATCAGATGATATTATTTCTTAGACTCTTTAATCTGTAGTATATTTGTGTCATTAAAAAATACTTATTTGAAAGAACAAATGCTGTGTCAACATTACCTCCCAATGCCAACACCAATTTGACATGAAGTTTTTCCTTTAAAGCAATGGGAAGGCAGAAAATAAACCCCATAAACTTGAGAGCATCTCAAGCTAAAGATCTGGAAAATAATTAGATTTCCCTTTGGCACTACTTTAGCACATCTTCCCACAATGGGCAGCTCCCATGCAGGAGGATTTCTGTGAAGTCCTACACACGTGCTGCTCACCTGCACCATCTCCATTTAACACAAACACACAGGATTTTAGCCAAGAGGTGTGTGAATAGGACTACACTTGACATTCCTGTCAGATTCATATCCTGCCATTCACCCAGAAACTATTATGCAACTGCCCAGAGATCTGTTGACTCAGGCTGAACAGTTTCTGCAGCAGTTTGGGGTAAGAAAATAACCCCATCTCTCACCTATTTAGTTACACCTACCAAGGTCTACATAAAGCAGTACAGCATAACACTCTAGCCCAAGAAAAAAGAGGCTTTTTTTGCAATTTCTGGTGAAACGAGGAAGGGAAACATAAATGCTCATAAGAGGCAATTCAAAGGCAAACAACTTGCTTCGATTTTTATTTGGAATTTATCTCAATCAATTCTTTAAGCAAAGGGTAAGAACCATCAAGTGCTTCACGTGGTATGGCTCACAACTTAAAAAGAAATATTCTGAAACAACTGTAATTCCATTTTGCAGTTTGTATCACAAGCAATTTGTCTTCCCAGCAGCCAGTTTACCACAGAAAGGAATTGGTCCTCTGTACAGAACAACTTTCAGAGTGTGTTGTCTAACAGAGGCTCAAACCCTGCACTGGAGGCAACCCCAGGGTTGCCCTGGATTTGAAGGGCTCAGGCAGACAAGGGCAGAGTTATCCAGAGCCCTGGGAGGATCCCTGATTTACAGCTCCTCTGCTCCTTCCCATCTGCTCTGGTCAGCTGGTAAGACTGGGATGTAAGCTGGGAATAGCTATTCTAGCTTCTGAGAGGATTCAGCACCAGTACACCCTGGGAATGTTTTAGCCCAAAGAGCTAGTACTCCAAATAATATCATGGATTAAAGCAGGAAGTATTTGATTCTTGTCTTAGATCCCTTTTCTTAATAACATTTTAAAATCTGACACATAAAAAATTACTCCACCTGCTATGGAATTTTTAATATACACCTTAAAACAGTCAACTGCTTTAGGAAGGGACCATACAGTGTTTATTATTGTTCTTACCAATAACAAAAATAATCTGTTAAAATTAATATATGTTTTAGAAGCAGCTTAGAAAAAAATAAATCAAGTTGTTTGTCTCCTCAGTTATACTTCACAGATTTTAAATAGAAACTGATACCTGTCATGGGCACACAGTTGAAAATGACCTTGCTGCAAAGCCCATGAATCATACAGACAGTTCCTACCACACAGGTATTGAGTTTTCTCTCCTTCTCTCTCTCTTCAGCTGCAGTGCTAAGACCAAAACTTCCTATGAAATTAATCAAGTTAGTGAAACTTCTGGTTGTGAAGACAAAAAGTTATCTTTTAATCCACCCCAGTGAGTTTTTTACTGATGCTTCTCAAACATGAACCTTCTGATGGCACCCCACATGCATTACCAGAGTAGATACAGTTTCTTTTTATTATTGCAATGACCACTTTCATGCCTGCTAGAACTCCTTCTGAAGCATGCCATTTTTAATTTCCTCTGGCAAACTGATTTTGATTTAACAGCTCAATGCTGAGCACGTAAGAATCCTGGAATGGGGGACACAGATAGTGTCATAACTCTTGCCTCCAAAAAGCACCTGAATCAAACAGAAATGTGGGACAGACCTTCTGAGTTTAATAAAGTCCCTGTAAACCATATACATGATTTCAGTCATAAAAACCTGCAAAATAAGACTCCCTAGTTATCATCTCTCACAATATTTAAAGACTAAGAAATTGAACATGCTGATTTAGTTATTGTCAGCATTCAATACACAGCTTGTTAAACATTTTGCCAAAAGCCAGTCTTGTTCAGAAAGGCTGGTAGGGATGGTACTGCCACTGCCTCAAACACAAGTGTGTGACTGAGCCCCTGGAGAGATCCACGTGGCTCTCACTCTGTCATGTCCCATGCTCAGCCTCAAACACATCCACCAAGTGTGCCACAGACAGCCTGATACTGCAGGCAGCTGACAATTGAGTGTGCTCGTAAATCACAGAGAACACAGCTGAAAGCAGGAGGGGAGCTCAGCACATTAACCTGAAGATCTAAGCCTACAGGCTTGAGCAAACTGGCTAATCTTCCTTTAACCTCTGTGTTTGTGCAATGATGTTCCGACCTACAGAACAAGGGGGAAATAATTACCTGGTAAGGACTAATTGTCACAATACCCCTCACCACCTTCTTTCCTATGCATTTACAAAATTTAAGAATTTGTACAGAGATTGAGTTCTAGCTAATGAGAATGTGCAGATGACCGAAATCAAGTAGTAGATCAAAGGTGATACAACCCCTGAGAACGCTGCAGTTCTGTGAACTGAAAATTGACACCAAAACAGAAGTTTTCCATAAACCACCTATACTATGGACAGAAAACCAAATCAGCAGGCTTTTTTCTGAACCCTGTGTGAACATCCAAAGAAAAAACCGGCCTAAGAACCAGCTCCTTTCCCCCTGTATCAGTATCAAGGATCTTGGTTCTCTAGACTACACTTATAAACCATTCTCATTACAGATAAAAAATAGCCTTATTAGTGGTCCTAAAGTGAACTTTTTCAGATTCTTAGGACAGAGAGCAACATTAAATCAAGATTAAAACTGAGCATCAGTTGCCTGAAGAGTTTATGTGAGTTAAAGAATCTGTGACTAATCTCCCTGCTGACAAATCCATAAATTAAATTACTTTCCCACAAACCTTGTAGCACAGCCCATAGTGGTTAGAGATTCCCACAGCGATAAAGCAACTTCCTGGTTATTCCTGGCTTAGGGGCATTGGTCTCCCACAAGCCTAAAAAGAAAAAAAAAACCTACTGCATTTTCCATTAGCAGCCCAAACCGACAGAAAATGAACAAGTCCCTTAACTATTTTCAAATGGACCTAGTTCAATAGTAGAGCACACTCTCTCTCATGCTCAGAAAGAAGCTTTTACACGGTTTAAGGCAATATTCTTAAGAGGTGTTGCCGGAGCTACATTAAAAAAATAGACTTGAATGGACCAAGACTCAGCAAAATCAAAAACAGTCGAGCAGACAGAGTAGATAAATCTCAAGGCCTTTTCCAACCTCAGTGATTTAACGGTTCTATGGAAGCAGCCATGCTAGCAGCTGTACTCCAAGCCTGTTCCCTCTCGGCAGGGCAGTCACTGAAACACACGTGGAAAAGCTGGGTTCTCCCCACAGGCTCCTTTCGCTGTGAGTGCCGAACACCGTGTGTGAGCACGCCCTCACTTGCACTGTACTTGCGCCAAGAGAGGCCTCGTTTTTCACGCGGCTGCAGGGCGGCACCTGAAGGCTTGCCCGGGCTCCTCAGGGGCCGCAGCGCACACAGCCGGGGCAAGGCCCCGCGGGC
>WEIU01023132.1:145488-180581 GCA_013389925.1 Aegithalos caudatus
TTTTTTGTGTGTGTGTGTGTGTGTGTATGTATTTGATACTAAGAAAGAGTTGGTGTTTAGCTTACTGCTAGGTGATTGCTAGCAAGTGGGGATGCTCTGTCATGTCTGTTCTTTCAAGGAGCGTTGTGCTTTAAAAGCTCATCTCATAGACTTCTTGAGGTTTATGTAAACTGAAGGATAAGAGATGCTGGTTAGAGAATATTAAATAGTGTTCTGTGTGAAGATTGGACAAATGATCAAAGAACACTTTAGGTTTCAAGTAGGAAATGTAGTACAGAAGTTTTTAGGTCTTGTAAAGGCTGTCCTCCTTAATTGTTCCTCAGTTTTTCAGAGCATTCCTACCAAAATACTTCATCAGCGGTTGTATATTGCTTCTGTATGTCTTTGTTTATAAGGGCATTTACAGATTTAACCATGAACTAATGAAGAATTTATACTGGAAATCAAATTTTAAAATCTTGGTTTAAATGCCCTTGGAGGCAGCTGAATTACTTAAAGAAAAAGAGTCTAAATAAACATTTTCATTATATGCACTTTAGCAACACCTTCTTATTTCTACTAAATGTTTGTAGTTAACAGTATAACATGTAGTTGATGTTCCTTTTGTCAGAGATAACTATGATTTCCTTGCCTACTCATTCTCTTCTGGAGTGAAACCTCAATCCCTGTTTAGTGGTCCAGCCCAAATGTGAAAACTGCCAGACTCTAAATGCAAGGATTATCTTTATAAATCTCACATGTGCATGCAAATGATACCTGCTGGTACAAACCAGCAGTCCTTTCATACCTCCTCTGTGCTGGCTTCTCTTTTGCCTGCAAAGTAGAAATACCACAGTGGAGTGAATGCCATGAGAGGACTGCTTGGAAAATAGCAGCTCTGAGTGGCCTGATACAGCTCCATGAGGGCAAATCCAAGATCAGTCTTAGTTTTTTTTATAGGCAAACTCCTACACCTTAGTGAGAAACTTGACTGTCGTGTTTCTATTCAAGAAGTACAATGCTCTTAATACCCTAATTCTAACAATCAAAAGCATTGTTAATAAAAATAGGAAGTTATTTAAAGGCTTATCCTACTTTCCCCCACAAAGCACATGTAAGAACACAAGTCAGCTTGGTTGGGGATGTAGCTGTCACTACATAGTGCAGGTGATTCTTCACTGGGTGAAGAAAAGTGCTTTTCTGGAAAAGAAGTATGAGATACTGAAACGTGCTTCCAGTGGTTTTCCACCTTATTGAGAGAACCCAGAAGTAACACTTGTTCAATCCTGTGATGCTTACCTATTTAATTGTTGTAGAAGTTAATCCTTGATTCTGCTTTGGGGGTTGCAAACTCTTGCATGTTGAGAAGTGGTGATTTTTTTTCTTAGCACTGCTTCTCTGCTGTACTTTAGTAATCTTTACAGAACACTTATGAATATCCTCATTTAGTGGTAGGTCTTGCAGTATGTCCAGCATGCAAATCCAGATTTTAAGGACTCCATTTTCTGCAATGTAACTGTTTACTAGAAAGGAAAAATCAGTTAGATGCCTCCTCATCCCACTGAGAATATGGAAGTTTTCTAGTGTGTTGGAACTCTGGTTGCTTACACCCCAAATGTAGTATTTGTACAACTGGACTGATACTGCCTGGTGGTTGAAGTAATGCTGTGGGTCACATCACTCTTTCCTTTGCTGATGTGGTGACTTGCATGCCAGTGGCCAGTACTAACAGGAAACCACAGCTGCTCTTGTTCACTGCACTGACAGCTGCCTAAAGAAGTAAAACAAACCAAATAGGGTACAGGAAATGAAACATCTGAACAGAGATGACTGTTGGAAAGTACTCTGGCAGTTCCCACTTAAAATAATAAATTCTTCTAAATAATTTTATTGGGTTCTATGAAAGGTGTAGAACTGGTTAAGCTATTTTTTAAGTAGTTGCTGATGGCTATTTATCATTAAATGGTCAGTTTTAGAAAACAAAATAAACTTATTGAGTTTTTACCTGCTTAGTAGTATGGAAGTGATTCCATGTTTGTTAGGCAGCATTTACTATGGGAATAATGCTGTTAAATGGTTTTAAAACTTTTTCAAGCCTTTCCATGTTAACCAACTGTCCAACAGGTATGTTATAAATGAAACCAAATGAATCAGAGCCGGAAACAGCTTAACTTTTATTTGTGCTCACCCAAATTGCTGTAACTGAGCCTCAGCTGCTTCCCTAGTTCAGAAAGACTTTAAAACCATCCTTAATTCTGGACTAGATTTAGTAAAATCTTCATTTACTTTTAGTGTAACTTTCATTTAGAGGAATTCTGAAAAGCTCTGTCAAACATTACTTCAGAGTTCACTCTTTTGTGTGGAGACAAATGAGTCTTACTTTATTTGTTTGGTTGACTTGGAGGTGAATGAATTTGATTTCTTGTGTGGTGCTGCCTTGGCTGGTTAGTGGAAGGAGCTGTTCTGCACTACAAAACTTTCCTGTTGTCTGGTCTTGGCCACTTCTATTCTGCCTATCAGGATTTATCCTTCTCACTTGGCTCATGAGTTCATATTAATTAGTTTCTTCCTGCATAAGGTGACTTTTATTCATGCCACCCTTGCTGCAGTTGCAGAGATCCAAGGCTGGCACTGATCTCAGTGCCCAGTCACAAAAATACCCTCTGTTGCAGACATTATTGTGTTTAAAACAGTGTACATACCTGATGATGGAAACCTTACTTGTAAAAAAACCCAAAAAACCTGTACATGTAGGACTTGGACCAGCACAACCCCATGTGCTGTCTCAACATTATTTATTCCTTTTTTAAGAGGGTAAAGAGTAGTGCTGTAAGATATCTTGGAATCAGCAGAGCTGTTTATCTTGGGGTTGAATTAGTGGCTTTGGTTTTTTTAAGTCATGCATGGGTGATAGTTAAGAGCTTGTGCCTTTGGCCCGGGGTCAAGTAAGACATGGAAATGTACCCTATGGACCATGCAACAGATGGAACTATAACATGGACCATCTGTAACCTGAAATAAACCTTGGAAACTGATCTAATCCAAAGGAGTGCGGGAGGGTTTTTTGGAGAAAAAAGGGTAATTAGCCTAATTGGGATAACACTTTGCAGTGTTATAGCTAAAGCTTATACAAGTGCCTTACTTTTATAGAATCATTAAGACTGGAAAAGACCTCCAACCTTTGACCAATTTTCATAGGTTTCTATTCTCCTATTGTAGCTTATCTAATTTCACAACTAGTGCAACAGTGGATATACATTTAAGTTGCAAATTAAAAAAATAAGGAAAGGAATGTGTGTGTTGTCTTCTACTGTATTTTCATATACTAGTTGTAACGTGAATCACATCAGACTTTTTGTTTTTACCTTTGTAAGAGGCTATGCCTTGCTCTTTTGGCTGTAAATCTTTTTAGTCTCAGCTTTTTCATATAATCAGCTCATACCATTGCTGCGGTAGCCAGCTTTGTCCTTGATCTTAAATAGTTGTTTTCCCTTGCTACTGTTGGCTCTTTGTCTATTTATAGAGAGATCATACCTCTCTCAGCGTTGGGCTTTCTGCATAAACACGTGTTGGGGAGAGGAATCTCCTGTGTGATAGTCTCCCTCCTGTTCTCTGGTTGATCCTAGCAATCCTAGAAACTTTTTTGTTGCATGAATTGCAACAGCTCCATCTTGTTAGGAATTAGACTCTTAGAAAGAGTATGGAATTCTCCTGCCTCATGTCAGCACTGTGGTGGCTTCTTGTTTTGTGGCTCCTATGGCATTTGGACCAGCCAGGGCCAACTTGTGTGTTATTTGTGCCCTCTGCACACAGGCCCCCTGCACCCGGTAATAATAATATCTATGTGGAAGCAGTTTACTGTATCTCCCTGTTTCTGTCCTTGTTACTACAGTGTTGAGTGCACTTTAATGAGTGACCTAATCCTTTAGGTGGGGCTGAGGTACTTCTGTAGGTGAGAGACTTGACTTCATAGCCAGATTCTAAGTGCAGAAATTCAAGTCCTATTTGCTTGCCTGGTAGCGTACTACATTTGCCATATTCACAGTTAAAACACCAAGTCTTACCAATGCACCAGAGGTAATTTTTGAATAGAGAAAATTCTTGGCTTTCCTCAGCATGGATTGAAATAAATGTACATGTTTAAGCATATTTCCAGTGCAGCCTATTAAAAACATACAATAAGTGGTATACTGAAGTGTTATGTCTGGCTGAGTACCTTATGGTCATTTTGTACATACTGGTGTTTAAAGCAGAATGCTGGGGTGTCTCTATAGGGGAATGTCTGTCCTGCCCCAGCTTTATAGCTGGCAAATGCTGTGTAGGAAGAGATAAATATTTTTATCTCCTCTCTTGGCAGTTAGTGAATTGAATAGAGGAATTAGTGGTTCTTGTTGCTGATTGGTGTACAGTGTTCTTGTTTTCCAGTACTGAATTACTCATCTTGCTTTGTTAGGTTTATCTGGAATTTCTTTGTCTTCAATAATTACAAATTGGTCACTGTGCTGTGTACCACACTTTCCAAATAGGCTCAGCAGTTCCCTTATTGGGAAGGTTGGATTGTTTTTCTGAGTCTAGAAAAATGTGTGTGTTCTGAAAGAATTTACTAAGGTGTCAGTGAATACTTAGTTTGATGGCAGTACAGTCACAATTGCACTTGTTTACTTACTAAACATGAAAATAGTATACATAATCCAGAGTTAAAACACTCTGTTTTAAACACTGCAGTTAAGGTACTGCAGTAAGTGCTGGGATTGATTTATGGAGTTTGCAGGATCCATAGGTAAGCTTCTGTACTGAAGCTCCTTCAGACTGTGGACTTAGGCTCAAACCTTTGGATGGGCTCAGGCAGCTGCTAACCCACAGAGCTGCTGCAGAATCCAGAGTTGCTAACTGGGAGATGAACATGCCTGTAGTGAGTCCTAGAAACTTCCAAAGGAGATTGTGACATCTGTGTTGCTCTATGGGTAGTGTAGGATAGCTGCTGCTCTGGAAGGCTGCTTCTGGTGAGCAAACACTTAGCAAATAGAGGTGACCAGAACAAATGCACCATATTAACAGGATTTGTCATCTGTAAAGGACCCAAATGAGTTCCAAAGTTCACAAGAACATGACAACTAGAAGAAAACACTAAAGTCAAAGCAGGACAAAACTCTTGGTTAGATATTAATAATTTAGGCTGAGATGCAAGTGTGTTCTAGGTTCTGTGGAACTTGAGAGACTTACTAAGATTTGCAAGATATTTAGTGCAGAAGGAGTAGGTTACCAAGTGTTTTGCTTTGAAGTGTTGCTATGGCAACTGTTTAGGGGTTTTTTGAGACTTTGAGTACCTCATGCTTGTTAGTAGTGAGGGCACATGTAGGTACTATCATTTAGGATCACTCCACGAGAAGCTCAGAAAATAGTGACATGAACTTCCCGAAATAGATTTGTAGGCGTACTAGAAAGGCAGTAATCATCCCTGAAGAGTTGGTGGTTCTGTACACCACATTTTCTAAGGAAGCATAATAAACACACTTAACATCACAGAATGTACTGAAGTCTGTACAATGTAAAATCTGGTAGGATGCATAACCCAGTTTTCTTGGAAATCAAGGTTTTTGTTATGTGTATGTTAGTACACCCCTTGCTACAAAATGATTAAAATGATAACTGACTGCTGTTACTATAGAATCCAAAGTAGCCTTGCTGATAAAGACTACTTTGATGTGGAGAGGTAACTGAGTGAAGTATAATATCTCCATAATACAGATCATAAAAAAGAAGTTTTAAAAGCATAGACACTGCAATGTAGTGATAAAGCCTTCTCTTTATACTGACCAATACTAAAAAATTAAAACATTCCCTCATTTAGAAGCCTTTGTGCATAGAAAAACAAAGTCACTCTTAGCATACTGTTTAACTTCTTAGGGTGTGGTAAGGGAAGAGAATTCTCAACTAGAACAAGAATTCATATGTTTTCCAATGAAAAGTATTTTCCATGGCCGTGAGTCATACTGTAACTTGAGGCTTTCTTCAAACTCTTTTTTTGTAGCTAGTTTGTTGTAAAAGGCACAAGTTTCCAACTGTGTGGGACTTGCCAGGGTTAAAAAAAATTGTAATCTTGCTACCTAACTGTGACTTTGTTTGTTTTTATGTACTGAGAAACTTATTAAAAAAAAAAAAAAAGCCAAAAAACCAAACCCAGTATTTTATCTGTGCATATGGTCCATTTTTAGACTCAGGCTATTGAATACATAGTAACACTGCCAAAAGAGTCACACAAATGCTTGGCAATACTCCTGCCAAATTAGGAAGCTGTCAAACTAAATTTCAATGATGTCCAAATAGAATAGAAATTAAGTAAGTGTTTTATCTTTGTGCATCTGCTTGCCGATGGAATGTACAGCATTCTCAGATGCCTGCTTCTCATCAGTCTTAACAGCTTAGCACGAATAACTTCCTTGTCAAGAGGTGGCCCTTCTGTAGAGTAATTACAATTCCTGGAAAACAGTAACTGGCTGAATTGCGAAAAAGAATTAAATGTTAGCGCATCTTAAATGTTATGTGCTCCTGCCAGGGAAGGGAAAAATTCATCACACCTGTCCCAGAGCCTGGGTTCACACCCTGAACTTCACCTAATGAAAGGCTTTACCACATAAACTAGAGAAGAGTGACCAGAAAAGTCAGCACAAGTCTCAGAATTGACTAGTCTTCCACTTACAAAGATAAAGCAGTCAATCCATTATAATTACAACTCTTTAAAAGCCTGGAAAAGGAGTTAAACCTTATTCAGAAGCACAAAGTTGTACAGAAAAGAGCAGTTTTGACCCCAAGTCCAAAAGTTTTCTGTGTTCTGGTATGTGTACATGGCTGACAGATAGGCAGCTCAGTTGAAAGCCTGTCAGTACTTCATTACTTTTGGGACTTTTTCCCTATTTACCTTGATATGAAAACAGTTATTACATCAAAGTTTGTGGAAATCCTTGACTATAATACAAGGAACCAGAGATCTGTTTTGCATGCACTGGAGTAAATACATGCACTAGCACTTCTAGTTAAAGTGCTGCTTGTTTACCTCTTCAGATCCTATCTTCCATATGATTTGCAGAATGGGCTTCCCTCTTTTTTTGTATTTTGCTTCTCTCTTTAAACTGTACAAGATAACTATCCCAAAGTACTTAGTCTCCTTGCTGCTTTTCATATATCAATAAACAATGTTTTGTATGCCTGCAGGAGTACATTTATAGCAAAACTGCTTTTTATGCACAGCTTGGAAGTTTAAATAAGTATATGGGTTGAATAAATACACAGTGATCTAGTTCAGCTGGGGGTGGAGGGGCAGAGTTCACTCCTGGCCACCATAGGCTGTGACTCCAAACTCGGCTGGCTTGAGCAATACTGAGATGAGAGCTGTCCTCAGAGTACCTGCTCAGCCAAGAGGGAATGCTTTCCCCAGGCAGGACAGTCAGTGCCACAGGTAGTGCTCATTCTTTCTCAGAGCTTGACAGAAGGATAACTGCTCCTCTGAAGGATCACAGTAAGACATATTAAAAAAACCCAACACATTTATGTTCTAACTTTGACTGGTCTTTTGGACTCTGATAGGTTCTACTTAAATTTTGAATATTACTTCCCATGAGAAGGTTATTGAAAGCTCAGACATAGACTCCTTGCAGGTATCTAAGTCAGAACCTACTCAGTTTGCTTTTGGAGACCACCCTTCCCCCATATACACAATAAATTTAAATTCTGTTCTGAAGAGGCATGGTACTTTCTTTTACTGAGTGAACTCACATAAGAAAGCAGCACTTGGCCCTCAGCTTTATTTGAGCAGTACTTAGTTCCTTTGAAACTGGGATTGTTTCCAGAGCATTCAGGAATGGCTTTCATAGCAGCACAGTGCTTTAGTTTGGATAATGTATGCTGGCCTTTTTTCACTCCTGAGAACCTGAATATGGTCTTCTCTTTACATAATAGGAAATTTGTGGTGCCATGTTCTGGCATCTAAAGGACACTCTGTGCCTCCTACAAACCACCGTGCAACTTGGCAGAACCTACAGCCAAAGATTTGGGGAGGAGAGATGGGAATAATGAATTATTCATGGCTCTGTTGTATGCTTAAGTAGGAGAAGCTTGGACAGAAACAAACATACAGCTGTAGAACCCTTTTGGCTGTGGCCACGTGACTTTGGGCACGTGTTGATCTTAAACATCACGTTTAAGCTTCTCTAGTTCTCTATATCTGCCCTGTCAGTTTGGTTAAATATTTCCTACTCTGTAGCTGCCTTCAGATACACGAATCTTAACTTTGGGTTCAATCCATTTATTGGATTTTTTTTTTATTTCTCAGAAGACTGGTAAGTGTCAGGCAGGTGAAATGTCTCCTTGGCTTTGTGTAACCATTTTTTACTCAGCTTTGAACTGCCTTGAATGCTGGGCTCACCCATTTTGCATCTGAGCTGCTGCCAGAGCGCAGCAAATTGAATTTGCATTTGTACCATGTGTCAGCACACACTTGCAGCCCTGCTGAGTGACTTGGAGCAGGGAATGCAGGTGTGGGCTGGCTTCCATGGATGTGGGATGGGTGGCCTGGTCTCACAAGCTTGCTGGTATAGCACTATTTCCTCAAAATGTTTTGAAAAAATTCGAACTAGCAGAGTGGTTTGCTGCTTTTTGCTTTGTGGCTATGCCTAGCAGTCAGGGCCTTGAAGCCAAGGCTTAGAACTTAACAGGAGCTTGTACTACTCTATCAAAAAGACCTTGATTATAACCAGTACTGATAAGTTATGTTCAGAAACAAAGTTAATCTTGTATATACAATGAATGAAGTCCAAAGCTAAAGATCTTCTGGAATGCTGTATGAGCCTCTTGAAAACTCTGCTCCTAGCTACCTGTCAGCTTGGTTCATCTTCATCACAAGGAATATTCACTTTTTTCCCTAAGGCTGAGTGCTGCCATTAAGCTGCTTCATAGAAAATTACTGAAGTAGTGAAATTCTGCTACATAAAAGATAGATATTTAAGTAGAGGAACAGGGTCTTGTTCTTTACCTCTTAGAGTAAGTTAATAAACGACCTGCTTGCATGTTAAAGATCATTGGTGTAGAATTACCCTTCCCAATTTATAAACCCTTATGAAGCTGTTTAGTGAATTGCTGTTTTTTCTCGCGTGTCTTTTGCAGGTATTCGTTACAGTATGGACGTTAGTGTGGATGAAGTGAAAGCCTTAGCATCTCTCATGACATACAAATGTGCTGTGGTTGGTAAGTGCTCGTTTTACAAGCAAGATTTCAATCTTCACTTTCAATTTGCACTGATATAATTACATGAAAAAGCAAACATGGAAAGGATTAAAATGAATTTCAGACACTAATCTCTAACTTTTATCTGTAGCAAGGTGAGAAAAATCTATAGGGACCAAAATAATAATACCTATTCCCTCTGCTGTTACAGAAAATACTTCAATAAGGTTGCATTTTCATTAGAAAAGTCCAAGTTCTGCTAACCCTCTCCCATAGAAAGTACTGCATCTTGAACTCAAATTCAAGAATGACAAACTTGGAGTAGTAGGGGACTAATTTTAGGGGGAACAGATGGAGGCTGTAAAGGATTCAGGCAGGGGAGCTGTGGAGAGAGAAGGATAAAATTCCTTTATGGGGTATAAAGAAATATAATTTGTACACAGCTACTAAATTGTAGAGGAGTTTGGAGAGAATCTGCAAATTACGTGTAAGAAAAGAAAATACTTTCCTAATGTATATAGATGTGCTTAGGACTTCCAAAGTAAAAGTTTGGAGCTAAACCAGTAAAATCTAAAAGGTAAAAGTTACTATTTCTGCAAGTATCAAGGACAAGAGATATTTAAGCGCAGAAAATTTAAATAATGAACTTTTGACTTTTAAAGATGATTTTCCAATGTGCCTTGAAAGATCTCCCATTTTTATAAGAGTACCTAGATCAGATTATAACTTACACTTCAGAAGCCATAAACACAGAAAAACCATAATCACTGCTAAAATCAAAGATATAATTACACATCTTTCTCATGTGTTCTGCCTTTATTGTTGAAAAAGTAAAATAATTTTCCTTTGCATTCTTGTAGATGTGCCATTTGGTGGGGCAAAGGCTGGTGTCAAGATCAATCCCAAGAACTACACAGTAAGCCTAATCATAGATAAAAATTTGGTTATCTGCAATACTGAAGCCAGCCAGTTAAAAAAGCTCTTCTAAGGGCATTATTGACCACTTAAAACCTCCTGCCACTTCTGCCTCTGTAAAGGCTGAATGTAGCCTGTGCATGCAATAGATAGGAAAAGAATTTTTAAAAGGTCTGTGTTTCAGAGGTGGAATACTTCAATTACTTAATTTATTAATTTTTTTTTTTGAAAATCAGGGGACTACAAGTAATTTGGAACTTGGAATTTTTTTAAAGTAGATACTGTTAATAAAAGCTTAAATTAAGTTACTCTTCGAAAAAAAAGTTAATGTTTTTGTTTATTTTGACTAATAGTTTTATGCTCCATTAAACCATTCTATGCAGTGTTCCAGTGTGAATAATAACTAACTTGGCTTATAAAAGGTTTACTGCAGGCTTGCCTTCTTGCCCTAATTAAAACAACTTGTACAGAAAGGAATACTAGAATACATAACAGATATTCTAAGCTCCTGTAAGGATTTGTGTCAAGTCTTTTGGTTGTGTTGATTACACAACTGGCAGGGCCAGCTCTTGCTCTTGCTGGTTGTAAATCGCTCACACAGGCTATCAGATGTGTTTGCTGGAAATCTCTGCTGTGGGCACAGGTGGTTCTTCCTGTGCCATGCTCCTGACTTGTCATGGATCAGAATGTACAGAAAGAAAGCCCAATGTTTCTTGTGCTGCCTGAATACCAACGGTCTGCTAGGGAGTGGCATATCACTTACATAAATTATGAATCATCCTTTCCTCTAAAGGAGGGCGTTCGCTTATGCTTGGGCTAAGTTTGAGCAAATACTCACAAGCACTAATGATTTCTTCTGATATTTATTGCTTTTTCTCTATAGGACAATGAATTGGAAAAGATCACAAGAAGGTTTACCATGGAGCTGGCAAAAAAGGGCTTTATTGGTATGTTGGGCAGCTTTACTATTCAAATTTAGGAATCTGATTTATTGTGCATTGGCAGTGTCCATTAGATAAGATCCTTAAATGACAGTATTTTTGAGAACTGTAAACAGTTTGGGTACAGAACTTTCAGCAAGAACCACGAAGAATTGAGTCATCACATCCTAGTGCATTTTAAAGGGAACTGTGTCTTAACTTTTTCTGATGGCTGTTCTGCTATGAGAAGCCACAAAAGCTGAGATCACGGTATCCAAAATGAATCACATTTCTCTCAGAGTTAGATCATAAAATGGTGCCCGTATTTGTTGCAGTTTTAACCTCTAATAGCAAACTCTTCACTGTTACTGTTTCCTGTAGTCTCAGTTGAGGCTTTTGGCAGGTATGTGAGGAAAGAGAGGAAGGAAATAGAAGATCCACCCCAGCAAAAGTTGATGGCTTCACCCATGGCAACCAGAGGCTGCAAGGGAAGCGTAGGCAAGAAGCACAGGAGTAGTAACAGAACCTCAGCTTCTGTCATGTCAGTAGGGGCTTCATTCACACAGCCCTCAGCTGTTCTGGTAGCTTTACAACTGGGGTTGCTGTCTGGACATCTCCTCTGCAGAAAGCTGAATATTACCAGCTCAGCTCTTAATGAAAGGGAGCAGTTTTACACAGAGAAGGTTCTTACTCAAATGAGTAATAAGGCATGTAACTAGTTAAAGGTCTGTCATGTATTCCTGATATCTAACTGCCTTGGGAATGTCTATCCTTTTATCTGCATTTTCTTGCTCTTCAGCCAGAGTGTTTGTCATCTGCTCTTCCAGGCAGAGACTTTATCATCTAAATTAAGCTCCTTTATAAACACTTACTGATGTTACACGTGACTATGGTTTTACTATACACAGTGCAAGCTGTAGTGATCATTAATGGTTGACAAAATTGTCTTCCATTTTGGCTCTCTGGTTGGTGTTACACGACTTTCACAAACATTTTAAAAATACTTAGAAAAAATTATTGGGGCAGAGTTGCATGTAATATCCTGATTAGCAAGTTTCTGTAATCTTAAATAAACTGGGGAAATACTGTTTTTAGCCATCTACAAAAACCAGATTTTTTTTTTTATTTCAACAGATGTGTGATACTTCTTTTAAAGGTTTATTTCATCAAGAAAGAGAAATTAAACCTTTCTTGATGTAAGCAGTAAAATCAAATGCATCTGTACAGTGTAATGACTTGGAACAGCCTACCTTCAACATTTAAACTCACCCAGGAACAGAAAGGAAATTCTTATGCAAAAGAATCCAATCAAAGGCGCACAGTATATAGAAATCATACCTAGATAGTACCCTCCCTGCAAAAAAAAAAAAAACAAACACCAAACCACTTTTGCTGCACTATCTTGCTCTGACTTTTTATCAACAGAATGGCCTTTACCTTTTATCAAATGGCTGATGTAAAGGTTGGGGTTTTGATAATATTATAGAAAGGTGTGACACAGCATCTAAAACTGCACTGAATCCAGAAGAATATGTTGCTTGTATAATAAACTGAGGATTAAACAGGAAAACAGTTCTTCTCTGCCAAGGCCTGCACAGTTCCCAAGGGAATAACGATTGAAAATAAGTATTTGTGTGTGATCCTTAAGAGCTGTTTTCACTGTTGCCAACAGGACCTGGTGTGGATGTGCCTGCTCCTGATATGAGCACGGGGGAGAGGGAGATGTCCTGGATTGCTGACACCTATGCCAGTACCATAGGACACTATGTAAGTCTTGAGCAGAGACTTTCAAGCAGAAAAGCTGCCTAATCATAACAATTTGTTTATTTACTGGATCTAAAAATATTCTTGCAAACTGTGACAACCTCAGTGGTGTGAGGATTTTAGGGTACAGCAAAGGAAAAATAATTTTAAGGATAATATTCTTACACTAGTGTGAAAAGAAGCTTCTCTGATACAATACTGATAAACAAAAAGAAAATGCACTGTTTTTAAAGGTGTATATAGTCTAAAATTGGTTTCTCTTGCTATCATTTTCCTCTGTTTTTCATGAATACTGTAATTACTCATCAAAAGTTGTTAACTGAATTTATGAGTTTTATTAAATACGTGCTCATGGTTTTGGTTCATTTGAGACCATGCAAATTAAGTTCACACTATTGGTATAATTTGTAAAAGTTTTAAGATTCTCTGCAGTCTCCTAGAAGTAACAAGTTTCATTGTGAACTTCAGCAAATTTTTCAAAGTGTAATGCCAAAAGACACTGACACAATTTATAGCCCAGGAGGCAATAAAAAAATTAAAGTTTTTAAAAATTACTTTTTAATGCTAGGCCACGGTTTGGTCTTTGCCCTTGTGTCAGTGGGGTTATTTGTACCTGTTAACCAAACACTTGCATTATATACTTTCAACAGGTCAGTTCAAGGAAAAATGTATTTTGGACAACTTATTTGTTAGTAGCTGTGTATTAGTGTGATGAAATGCTAACCTATTGCATGTTAGCCTATCCCATTCCCTTAGAAATGAAAAGATTCCTTCCTTGTACTTTGCAGCCCTTCCAGCAGAGCATATGCCTGGGCATTAGTGCCACCCAGCCCGTGCCTTGCCTGGCACATCACTCAGGAGATGCCTGGCTGTCCTCAGGCACAAGACTTGTCTGAGGCCTTGGACAGCAGGAGGTGGAGTGGCACAGGTTATTCTAAGTCTGAAATACAGTCTGAGGTATCTTACAGAAGGGAAAAAGGAATGCTTGAGGAATCAGCTGTGGTATGCTGATGAGTTGAATTAAATCACTTCTACACAGAGCTCTCCATCAGGGATATCACTGTAAAACATTATTTGCTTTTTGCTATTCACATAGGTAAATATCTCAGTTAAGACTTGATATCTGATAAAAAGCCAAAATTACGACTTCAGAAGAACTTCAACATGCAGGGTGGCAACTAATTCCCTCAGTCAGAACTTAAAATTCCAACTTGGAGCAAACCTACTGCCTCAAATCATTGAGTTTTAGCATTTAACTTATTGCACTAAAATGTGTATTTCACTGTGATACAACAGCACTGTACTAGTAAGACTGACAAGAAGGATCACAGCGAGTGAGCTGCTTTAAGGTTTGCTGTATTGAAGAGTTCTCAGACAGTTTTATACAAAAGCTCAATTTAAAAAAAATCAAACTAAATCCTGATAGAGAAATTTTCAAATGGATAGGCTTCTTATTCTTTCCACTTTATAATCTACACTTAATTGTGTAGTCCTACACATTGTTATGATTCAATGACAACAGAAAAGAATATAACTACTGAGGATTAAAATTGGAATTGCACTACAACAGCTTCTTTTTAGGTTCCCTCTGCATGGCAGTTTTATTGAAAAATTAAAAAAAACTGACAGGATTCAGGAACACTTTTCTGCAAAGTTAACTTTAAAATAGAAAGGGGGAGGAATGATAGTTTACTTAATTTTGTTGGGTTGCTTGTTTGTACACTCAAGAGATAGTAGTAGCCACAGTGAAACTCCAGAGCTATTGAGGAGAATGACGAGGTAATGGAGAAGTGAGAATTCTGACGAGGCTATAAAAAAGGGAATAATCCATCAAAACCAGTTTCTAGAGGAAGATGTTTCAGATAACTATCTGATTGGGACACCAACAGCAAAAATAATGGTGATTAAGGAATACTAAAAAGATAGAAGTGACCATGGGGGAAGAAGGGAAGGGAATGAAGAGCAGAAAATGAGCAATGAACAAAAGTGAAACAAGCCATAATTCCAAACACAGATGGAAGCTGTGCACAGGATTACATTCAGTGGAGTGGAAAGATAACTCTGGTGAGAGGGATCTGAGATACAGACCTGATGGCTCTGTACTTGCACACAGCTATGTTCAGGGAGTTTCAAGTGGGAAGGATAAATCAAATAACAGATATAAACAGATAAGGGAAGTTTGCTCAAAACCGACCATACAGAGCCAGGAAGCTGGAGTGACAAGGAGAACATCATTGCAGGGGGGAAGGGGTTAAGAAAGGAGCAAAAGTTGGTGCCTGAGCATCACCAACTAACATAATAAGCTACCAGTGCTAATAAAGAAGTCTTTGATGCTAGCTATAAGCCATTTTCCAAGGTTCTCAGTAAAAGCCATGCTCTTTGGTTTTTGCCCAAGATGTGCTAAAAGTTTTTTGTTTATTGACTGGAAACCAAAGATTTTAGGACTTTGACATCAGCTTTTATATGTGACTTTAGGAAGACTTGGATCTGCCCCCACTTCATGCTCTGTTTTCTTGCCAAACCATGCAAGTTGTTAATAACTACCATGTTAACTGTTCCTGAAAATCCATCTGAAGTTTCTGGATCACTGAATTATATATGGATGAAGTTTTTTATTAAATTAATCCTTTCCGCTCATCTGTACTTCCTGTGACACAATCAACTGACTTTTGGTACACAGGAAAGGACTTTGATAAATACATTCTTATATATGGTGGGAAGCTGTATTTCTTCACATATTTATAAAATATATTTCCTCTTTGTGAATGCACCAAGCCCAAAGCATAGTTTAAAGCCATATAACAGAATAAAATCCTGAAAGTACATCAAAACATCAGGCCAAGTCATTCCAAGAAAACAGCCCTGGCAATCTTTGTTCCAGTTGACGTGCCACAAGAGGGAGCATACAGCTTATGGAGCAAGCTGTATTTTGGGAGGCTTCATTAGGAATTCTGTGCAGAGCCCAGCATCACTTCTATTGTTCTTAAAGAGGGTTGTATGTTAACTCACTATCCTTTTCAAACAGTAAATAGTTTTAGTCTTCATTATGGCTCTAGTCTCCTCCAACCATTCTGCCTCCACTTACTTTTGTCTGCTCCTTTCCTTCCTCTCCCCAAGCATCCTACACCACAGGCATGCAAATGCCTTTGGCACAGGGGATGGAGCAGAGGGAACCTCCCAGTGAATGTGTGGCTGGTGGAATGGAAACCCATCCGGCTGCTGGCACGCTCAATTCAGTGCATTCTCTTTCATCCCTACTTTTTCACTTGTGTTGGAAGCCAAGGCACCGTGTGACTGTGCTCCCAGGGTGTGGGAGCATGGGAACCACTGGTGACAGAAGAGGGAGGTCCAGTGTCTGGTTTGGAAGAAATTCTTTCAAGTTATTAATTCCAATTAGAAAATTCAGCTATGGTTTTAAATAGCTATTTTATCTTGGCTGACTATCTGGCATATGGAAAACTTAATTTTATTGACACCAAATAGAGACTTGATTGTAAATGCTGCTTTTCTGGATAAAAGTAATAAATACACAACTTTTCCCATATGGCCATCAAACTACAGATTTCCTCTCTCTGAGACCATCCCTGTATTCTGACTACAGACATCATACCTAATTTTGTAATTGCAAAATAACTGAATTTGTTATAAAGGAACACTAACACCATTTAAAGATGATTAAAAACCAGTTCAAGGGTATGTCTGAGCCCTTACAAAAATTAAGACATCAAAATGATGTAAAAAAATTGTGGCTAAGTAGGAGCTGACTTTGAGAAACATTCCTGAAAGCTTTTTGATTTGTCTGCTTGTGGATGTCACCATGATACACAGACTGAAGTTAACATACACACATAAAGGCAACAAAAAATCACAGACCATATCCACTATCGCTTTACACAACTTTCCTGACAGAACGTTCTGAGGTGTTCACACAAAGCGAGGAAGGAAATCATCTTTACAAACTAAATGCATTTAAGCTATATCATGTTCTGACCTAAAATTTCCATTTTCCTTTATGCCTAAAGCGTATAAAACTTCTTGTTCCAGCTATTTTTTGATTAATTCCCCGTTTCACGAGTCCTTTGCTGTTTTACAGGACATTAATGCACACGCATGTGTAACTGGTAAACCCATCAGCCAGGGTGGGATCCATGGACGTATATCTGCAACCGGTCGTGGTGTCTTCCATGGAATTGAAAATTTCATCAATGAAGCCTCATATATGAGCTTATTAGGAATGACTCCAGGATTTGGAGATAAAACATTTGCTGTACAGGTAACTTTTTTCCTTGGATTGTAGGAAAAGTAGTACATAGACTTTCAATAGAGCTGTTTTTTAAACAGGCTGTAGCCCTTAAAAACTGAGAGAGCTTTAAAACTTCCAAGTTAACCTTTACTCTCAAACTTTAGAAACACTTCTCAAGCAAGATAGGTGTCCTTTATTTTGGTCTGGTTTTTATAAACTGAACTTTCAATTGCACTCTACAGGCACAAAGCCAAATCTCTGTAGTCTTTATGATCTTGTAAGCTGCAAACACCAAAATGCAATACTGTTACAGGAGTTCTTTAAGGCATAGCACACTTTTCAGTGAGCTGTGATACTGGTTTTACCTACAGAAAATTTGTTGCAATGTTTTACAGTAAAAAATTTAAGGAGAGGAGGAATTGAGGGTTATTTCTTGTTCCATTACTAAATAAGCAGTTGGAAAAAATAGAGACTAAGACCTTACCCTAAATTTGTAGGGTTGAATATACATTTTGGGGGTTTCTAAAACTTGGGGATTTATGTAGTTAAATTTTGAAGGTAGTCTGCATTATCATTCCTAAATTTTATAGAAAGGAAACCTGTTCAACTTTAAACAGTATGTTAAATAGAGGCTTTGAGGAGCTGATTTGTTTTGTCTTTTTCAAAAAGTGCTTGTTAGAAATAGCAGAGTAATTGTAACCTCCAAGTTGTCCTCTAGTTAACCTGTAGGCTGGAACAAACATCTCTGCCCTGCACAGGCCCAGCAGCACACTCATCTCCCTACACTTTGGCATTTTCATGCCTGGCAGAGGACAAACCAACAGGCACTTAAGGAAAACTTAGCCTGAAAACATGGCCATAAGAAAAGCAGAAAATTCTCATAGGAAAAGGAGCCCAGAGCATTTCAAAGAGACCTAAGGCACGACAGACTCTTCTATCAAAGTTTGCTTCTAGTACATAAGCAAAAATCCCAAGTATAATTGACGCTGTGTTATACAGGAATTTATTGTCTAGCTTTTTTTTCAGCAAAAAATCGCACCACAAACTTTCAACATTGATCATATGACTTTTTGGTCTGCTGTGTGTGTTCTTTTACTTCCAGAACATCAGCATTCTGGAAGTAAAGGAACTTAATGGCCTGGAATTAAGTCGGTAGTTGTACAAAAATCCACTAATCCCTTTAAGAGGGTGCCAGTCATAAAGCAGATACACAGAATGTTGTCAGGCTGATAAACATCACAGTTTTGACACTTTCATAGTAGTATTACCTCTTCCTTTCTATATTTCCAGGATAAAACATTTATCACAACTGTACATTGCTGGCTACAGTGCATCATTTCTGCAATGGTATTCAGACAAGAGTAGAATGTATATAGGTTTCTTCCATCTTGCCTATACACATCATCTAATGCCACAATGTGCCAATAGATGAAGAACTACTTAAAGCTATATAAACCTTAGCAGTAGTCGTCATTTTAGGTGGAGGGTTAACTACTTTTCCCTTTCTCTTTCCACCTTCAGGGATTTGGTAATGTGGGCTTGCATTCTATGAGATACTTGCATCGTTTTGGCGCAAAATGCGTCGCTGTCGGAGAGTTCAACGGTTCCATCTGGAATCCTGATGGGATTGACCCAAAGGAACTAGAAGATTTCAAATTGGTATGAAATTTAGCTAAGCAGAAGGAGTTTCATTTTTGTCAGCTTTGCAAGAATGACTGATGACTGTAGACTGGTGTTGTGATATTTAAAGCATGCTGCAAATAGTCCTTCCAAAATGGCTTAGAAATGTTGATTCTTCTGACTTTCCCTCTTATCCCCAACAAGAATGCAAGTGCAGGTGGTACCTTTTATACTCTTTGATCTGACTCTAAAAAAAAGACTGTATGTGTGCAGACTATTTTGTTTTCAGAATTGGAATTATTATTATTATATTGCCTTTTTTATGCCTAAGCTAGGAAGGATGTCTCAAGGAACCAGGGCAAGGAGGTTCCTAGAGGATTCCTGACTGAGAACCACAAGCACATGGTCATTTAAGATGTACAAAGTGTGCTTTGGTGTTTCTTACCTATTGGATGTTTTTGAAAGAATGAAATCTTGCCTGGCAGTGTGACTTGAGTGTGTAGTTTATAAGGAAAGCTGGATGTGGTCTTTTTATTTCAGTTTCTAAGTGAAGCAGACTTGGGGACAGTTTCACTGGCACTAGAATATAATCTTCTGCTTAAAGTTTCTTAGGGGCTTATTTGATGTGTCTTCTTTAATATAGGGAATATTTTAATTTCTTTATTACCCTCTTTTTTAAAAAGAATGAAGATTCTATCACTAAACAAAGGCTATCATTGTAGTACTGAATTTTAAAAACCATTTGAATCTTATGTGATGCAACTTATCCTGGGTGTAACAGACTAGTGAGTCATTTTGGTTGTGTGAAAACTATTTTAAGACCTGAGTGGGACCTTTTTTTTTTTTTTTTTTTAATATTCCAGAGCCCAAATGGTTATCAGTGTCTTCATACAGAGAACAATCGTGCTTCAGCCTTGGGAACTTTGTTCCTGAAGCTTTGTAGCTTGCTTTTTATGTCTAAATAAGGATAGGAATTATGTTATGTGCTGTCTCTCTAGTACTGTTGCTTCTCCTTTTTCTCTCTCTGAAAGTCAGAAGGGAAGAAACTGATACGAGTTCACAACACACTAAAACCACAGTGATTTGTTTTCTTCACACAGCAACACGGGACAATCATGGGCTTCCCTAAAGCAAAGCCACTTGAGGGCAGCATTTTGGAAACAGACTGTGACATTCTCATCCCTGCTGCCAGTGAGAAGCAATTGACCAAGGCCAACGCACACAAGGTTAAAGCAAAAGTAAGTCAAAAGAGTCCAAATGGAAATGAGAAAGAGAGATGGTCTGTTTAAATACTAATTTTCTAATCTAAATACTAATAATCAGCATGAACAAACCCAAATCTCTACCTCTGAGTTACTCTGTGCTGTGATTTCTTTCAGATTATTGCTGAAGGTGCCAATGGGCCTACAACTCCTGAAGCTGACAAAATCTTCTTGGAGCGGAATATCATGGTGATCCCTGTAAGGTTCTATCATGACCTTTGATTTTCATTACAAAAGGAGCATTTTTGTGAAGAGTAATAAGATGCTAGTTATTGAAGGCTTGTATTAATAGCCATTCATTCTCTAAGAGTGGTTTTTAATAACTGATGTCTAGGAAATGGGTGTCAATGTTGCTGGAGAATAATATTTATTAAAGACCTCTCTACAACTGTAAATGACCAAAGATAATGATTATTAACTGACATTTACTCAATCAAAAAGTGCACCAAACACAAGAAGGAAGAGTAAATATTCTGGCCACTTTTTAGACATGGTGTGTCTAGGTGATGCTGACAGAACTGTTTACTGCAGAGTGTACAGAGTATGTGTAGTGATAATTTGAAACAATAAGATCTATCCAATTATAATGACCATTTTTTCACAGAGAAAGGGTGTCCTGATCAAGTGATCTTGCTAGATAGAGTAGCTGATCTTCAGCCTTTACTCTCTGAGATGGCCTAAGAATACTCTAATTTTCTTAAACACTTGTGCTAAAATAGAAGAAAGTAGTCAGTCAAGCACACCTGAACCTGATGTGTTCTAAAGTCAAGTCCTATTTTAAATCAGTAGAAGTAATCCCTGAACTGAAGGAGAGGGTGTTGTCCTGTAAGAGTAAGGACTGGATTATATTCTGTACTGCAGTTTAAAGTGGTGCCTTGTACAAAATACTGCTTGCTCATGCAGAATATGATAATGATGTCTTTGTCACATGGTCACAATTAAGAATATTCATTCTTTCTGTGCAGGATCTTTACCTGAATGCTGGTGGTGTCACAGTATCCTACTTTGAATGGCTGAAAAACTTGAACCACGTCAGTTACGGCCGTTTGACTTTCAAATATGAAAGAGATTCAAACTACCACTTGCTCAGTAAGTGCTCACTTCTGCTTCCACACATTTAATTAATAGACTGGACTAGCAAACACCCAATGTGGGAGAAATGAAAACAGAACTCCTTTAAATTCACAACAATTTCCTCAGAAGTCTATAATTGCTGCCTACTAAAGAATAGAAAAGGTTTCATAGGTTAACTGACCTGCAATTCTAATGGCTTAAGTTAAATGCATACTTTTTTGGTTATCTTTTAATTCTTTCTTCAGTTTTGTAAAATTGTAAAGTCAAGCCACTTAAGTAAAATTTTTATTACTTCTTAACAAGCATCTTTCAGCTGTACACTGGAAGCATTCAAAGTTCAAGTGGGTGCCATTGTTCTTGACATACAACAGTAAAGGATTTCTATAAAGGCAAATAATACAATAGAGACAGGCACTAGAAAAACCTGCTTATGGCTCACACCTCCACTTGTGGTCATTCTGTGCTGCCTACTTTCTGGGAAACAATAACAATTACGTGAAGAGGGGAAGCTCAGTGGAAAAGAACTGGAGGATGTTGCTCCGTTTAAAACAGTTCTCTGTAGAAAACATGAGAATCTTGAGACACTGGGCTTGACAAAAGATACACCTGCATAGTTTTTAATATAACCCTGTCTCATAAATCATACATTGTAAGGTGTTTCTAAAGTAGTGGAGTGTTATGGCAATTCTCATTTAAATCCCTTTCTTAAGTCCCAGATTGTGTCATCTCAAATGCTCTTTGTTGCTGTTTAAGAATTTCAGAATTTCAAGAACTTAGATGAAATAAATATCAATGAAAATACCAAAGCACTGCTCATGTCCTAGGGAAAAAAAATCCTAAAATTTCACATTTTAACTTACCTTGCATCTATTTTTTTTTTCCCTTTTTCTTTCTAGTGTCTGTCCAGGAAAGCTTGGAAAGAAAATTTGGGAAACATGGGGGAACTATTCCAGTTGTGCCTACAGCAGAATTTCAAGATAGGATATCGGTAAGTAGTTGCTGCTGGTTTTTTTTACTGTTTAGGGGAACTATACTCTGATATTATAACTGAAATCTAAATGTTACCATTGTAACTATCATGGAATACCTTTCCCCAAGCAAAACCTTAGTACATAATTAGCCTAATGGCCAAACAAAGAAAGCAAGCAAATGATCTGAACTGCTTCAGAATATTGGAAATAAGCTATTTTTGATTTCTTTTACTTCAACCAATGCAAAATACATCCAGCATAGTAAAAAAACTACAGTTTTAATAGAGATGCTTTGTATTTTGGAGCTCTTGTTCATATAGTTTCCCTGGTTTTCTAAAAGACATTTAACAAGATATCACACCATAGACAGTTTGTTGTTTCTGTAACTCCAGAATAACAGCTGGGTGAAAAACTGTAGCTTGTTCCTTTAAGAGTGAATCAGTGGGCAGAGAAACATCAGGTAAACATCATCACAATCTGTTGTGTAGCAATACATGGTGGGGAAATTTCCACGTGACATGATGGGTTGTGAGCTCATCCATTTGCATTTAAAAGGAAATTTTGAAGGTGATGACAAAATACAAGCCTAGAAATCCATAGCAATGAATAAGCAAATCCAGCTTTAGAAATTGTTCTGTAGGGATAAGCCTAATGATGCCACCATATGAATTGAATTCAGAGTGTGCTGCCTTCTGAATACTGTGTGCAGGTTAGATCTCTGCATCTTCAAACACTGGAAGTGTGGAAAAAGTTCAGAGCAAGATGACAAGGATAGATAAAAGTACAGGAGCTTCTCCGACATGCAGCAATGAACTAACCTAGGTCCTACTAGCCTGAACGAGGCCTGAGGTGGAGACAGTGATCTGTAGAATGAGGGAAATGGAATGAGGTGGGTAAGGATAGATTATTCACTGCAGGGAATGGTGGAAGAGAGTGAGATGTGTTCCAAAAAAAGCCAGCACAGTGAGGTACAGAATGAAGAATAAGGGGATGGTTCTTAGCAGAGCAGACAGTTCAGGTGTGCAATACTCTGCCAAGGGATATATGGAAACTAAAAGCATCAGCTGGTTTGGTTTTTAAACTCTAATCAGGAGGAGGTGGGACAAATGAGGAAGGGAAAAAAGCATGTTGCGAAAAACATTAAACCTCAGGAAGACATCAGAGGAACCGCATACAAACTTGGACTACAGCCAGATGATAGCAACAGACTTCAGCCTGATCCAGAGTGGTGCATTTTACATGTTAGGCTATATGAGTAGCACGTGTGATGGGTTCTGTAGCTTAAAGCAAATGCTGGATCTCTTAAACACAAGCCATAGAAACTGGCCTAGTACTTTCTACTTCCAGCCCAAATTGGTATTTGAGGGAAAGCAAGTATTTTGTGGAGCCAAATGTCAAATTATTAGTAAATTACAGCAATCAGGATGATGGAACATTGAACCTGTAATGACTCATCCTAATTCTTCAACTGCTTATTGTTCTGTGTATTTAAATTTTAATGGGAATAAAGTTGCTAAGGGCTAATATAATGTGGAGTATGTGAATTTGTGATCTATGCTCTTCCTAAAACCTGTCTTCAAAACAATTGCAATAGGTTGTTGACTGCTGGAAACCTTTTTGTTTAATATTTACTGTGTGGTCTGAAAGCTGAAAACAGTAATTACTACATCAATAGATAATGGTAGCATCATGCATCTAGAAGCTAGGCCCATAAAATTCTTCAGTGCTTACATCTGAGGTTTTAAGATTGAATTGAACATAGCTAACTCTTCAAGTAACACAGTAAAGGCTATTTAGGTTCTTCACCCATCATTAGAAGAGAATGAGTGAGCAAGCTTCAGTAATTACGGGAATCTACTATGTCATTGTCCCCAGCACACAATGAGGACTTTTTGGTGTCTTGGATTAAAGCTTGATTTTATTCTCTGTTGTTGCAGGGTGCATCTGAGAAAGACATTGTGCACTCTGGGTTGGCTTACACGATGGAACGTTCTGCCCGGGTAAATATTGCATAACTACATAGACTCACTAGGAAGAAAACTCACACAATCACTGGGTTGGAAGAGACCTCCAAGATCATGGAGTCCAACCCAGCCCTAACACCTCAACTAAACCATGGCACTGAGTGCCACATCCAGTTTTTTCTTAAACACATCCAGGGATGGTGACTCCACCCCCTCTCTGGGCAGACCATTCCAATAATTTATCACCCTTCTTGTAAAAAACTTTTTCCTAATATCCAACCTATATTTCCCTTGACACAGCTTGACTTTGGGACAGTTTTTGAATAGGTTGTACAGAATTTCTTTGCAATTAAAAGAGTACATGAATAGTACATGATTAATAGAAGTCGCTTAGAGTATGAAGAATTTCTGCTCTGTGCCTTCATGGCCAACTTTAACTGGGTATAATAAACATTAGAGATTATTCTGGTAGAAGCTGTAGTAAGTAGAAACTTTTTAGTTGTCCTCTTGTACCCAGCTAATCTGGGGCATGTACATAAGAGTGCTTTACTTCACCATTAGCAGTTTTAGATTAATTCCTCTATGCTGTATATTTAATTAACGGGACAAAGTTCCCGTTACTTGAAACATCTCATCTCTCCCTATAAGTGTAAGACTTGAAAACGGGTTATAGAGTGACCTGAGAAAGATGTTCTTCCCTTTCAGTACTCAGTTGTAAGGGGAATCAAGAGATTTCAGAATTGATCCACAAAGGATCAGAGCTCTGATACCAATTTAGCAGCTCCTTTTACTCCTTACTTGGATCCTACAAGCAAAATTGTTGAGCTCCTATGGAGAGACTTGCAGAAATTACATGTAACCTTTTCTGTTCCAGCAAATCATGCGTACTGCCATGACATACAACCTGGGTCTGGACCTGAGAACAGCTGCCTACGTCAATGCAATTGAGAAAGTCTTCAAAGTGTACAATGAGGCTGGTTTGACCTTTACATAAACAGGCCATGACCGCTCCTTGTATCCCACCCCTCGCTGTTAATGTACCCTCTTCTTGAGAAAGCTTATCACAAGTTTACATGTAACCACAAATTTTTCTTTTCTTCTGACATTATAGTGGATTCTATTCTCAATTAGTTTCAGTTCCAAACTAGTCTTTTTTACAATAAAAATCCATGGATTAGGAAATTGTATACAAGTATGTATCTGAAGATAACAGTTCATCTGCACTTGTGGGGGCCATTCTGGGTGTTTCACCTACAAAACAAAATGGTACATTTTATGTATGAAAGAGTGGTCTTGCCATCTGAGCCACTTTTCAGACTTCAGATCAGATACTGTACTATATGAGCACTTAGCTCATTATTACTTCATGCACTTTTGTTTAATGACATAATTTTGGCTTCAGCACTTTCAGTAAGGCCTTGTATGATCAATGCTGTGGCATTGTCAAAGGAAGAATGGGCCTCCAGCAGGGATTAACTTTGATAGGAGTCTAGTTTTTATTTGTAGTAAAGCTTCAGGCCTAATTCTCTTAAGGCAATATTTTTTCTTTAACTGTGCTACTGTTACAGGCCTGCCTTTCCTCGCTTGTTCAGGCTAGTTTGACTATCATCATGACGTTTGTAGCGCTGACAGACTAATATTTTTATAAGCAGAAACTATTGAGCAACTCTAGTTATGTTTTTAATCAAGTATCTACATAACTATTCTGACTATAGGTTGTTTCCTTTTTTTTAGGAAAGGGATATTCTGAATTTGGTAAGCAATCATACTTAGGTTTTTTGGAAATCTTTTTCAGTCTTTTCCTTTCAGAGGCTTTCTGAAAATTAGATACTGCCTCAGTGAACAACTAGAGTGAAACTGAACCCAGAAATCATTGGCCAAACCACAGAGGAGCTAGAATGCTGCTATAAACTTAATTCACTGTCTTAACACACACAGCCTTTTTTTCTTCTTNTCACACCCCTTTTTTTTTTTTTTTTTTTTTTTTTTTTTTTTTTTTTTTTTTGTCACCAGGAGGTCTTGAAAGTTTTGGACATAAACTACAACAAAATGGACCTCAACAAAATATTGGATCAAGCACAGTTTTGAAGTGTAAGGCTTTTGTCCCTTGGAGTCCCCTTGAAGTGCCAGATGTTATTTATGTAATGAATATGAATGTTTTTTTTAAAAAGACAATTAGTCCCTCCCAGAAACTCATGCTTTTTCCTAACTACTTTGTAACTGCATGACATAACCTGGAGAGAGAGCAGTTATTAAAAAAAAGTTGACCTTTCCAAACCTACTATGCTGGTGTATTACTGTTTTCTATTTCATGCAATAGCTTTCTGTAACTACAGCCTGCAGCTCTTCACACATGTCTATTCATTACCTGACCACTACTAAGATACTGTCCCTCAATTATCTTAAGGGGCTCACTAATACAGATCTTTGTCTCTTCAACCTGTCTGTCAGCAAGATTTTGAAGTTGCATATATTTAGTAAATCATTTCAGGTATTTTTAGCTTGTCCTCTAAAATTTGTGTGAAGAATTATTTAGTAGTTAGCATGGAGCAATAAACCTGTGTGAGGCATTTAATTAGTGGCTGGCTCCATCATATATGCTGGCATCTAGGGTTGTAAAAATACTACAGATAAATAAGTCCAGAATATATATATATATGCATATACACACTGATACTATTTAAAAAAACATGAACCCTTTGACATTGACAATTATTGTGATCAAGGTATGGATCTCTAAACACAAGATCTGTATCCTGGATCATGTTCTTCAGTGCTATTTTTACATAAACCACTATGAAGTAAAACAAAATTATGATTTTAACAGTTCAGCTCTGACAAATTGTAACTAAAACTTGGAGGCTAAAAGCTCACAAATAAACGGTTGTATTATAAAAAATAGAAATAATCTTAAAAGCAGTGTTGTATTATCTGACAGCAAATTCATTTAAAGCAAAATTCTTACTGTTGTTCTCCTTCCCCTGCTTAATTTCCTCTATAGCTAGTAAAGCAGCCCTAGTTTGGGTGGGCAAACTTGAAAAATGGGACCCTTTCTGTGCTGGAGCACACAGAAAGCTGGCATAGATAGCTAACTGGGATATCTTCTACCTCCTACCAGCTTGGAAGGGAAAAAAGCCAAAGCTTGAACCATGCCTGTGTTCCCCGGTTCATTAGCATCCTCTGTTCTTGTGTACACACACAATAACACTTCTTTTCTGGGGATATAGTGGAAAAAAAAGCAGATCTACCACCTGGCATGATTTTACTAAACCTAGAAATGAACCCTTAAGGTTCACTGGATCTCTACTCAGCAGCTTGATTGCAGTAGTTACTGACCTCTTGTTAAACAGAGCCAGTGTTGGAGACATGAATCCAAGCCTATCCAAGGGCGGGTTTAACAACAGCTTAAGGTACTTTGAATCAAAGAGCTGAGGTTCTTGAGGAGACAAATTCTTGGAAGGTGACTTAAGAGCACATCAGGTGATTTGCCCTTTGTAGCTAAACACAAGAACCAAATCCTTATGAGTGATCCCAGACTTCTTTGTGATAGCCTGTCTGAAATTATCTCACACCAATTCTGAGCATTATTGACCTCACTCCTAATGTGATCAGACAGTTAAGAAAGATTTTAAAAAGAGTCACATGCTTCTTATCACATTCTGTGCACATACCTCCCAACACCCAGCAACAACAACAGAGAGTATCAAAGTTTTGTACAGTTTCTATGAGTTAATGTGGTTTTAGAGGTTTGGGTACAAAGCAGCTCTAGCCTTTTCCCAGCCCAAGCCACAGTTGGAGAAAGCAATCAGTCTCTGGGGTGCATGTTATAAATACTGGGGGATTTTTACTGAAACTGTAACTTCAGTTAAGTGTTGGACCCTCCTTACGTATAATGTACACACACACAAATCTTATCTGCCAGCTAATATTAAAAACCTTATCACTGCTTGTATTCACTTACATGCCACTAGACATTTACTAAGAAACTTGCTGTACTGTTTGGCAGGGAGCCAGCCAGGACCTGAAGTTAGATCTGAGCACAGATTTGTAACAACTGCTCACCTCTGTAGTAGGTGTAGTTCTACACCTACTACACAGAGCAAAGCACATCCTTACTGGGTGTTTGTAAGCTGTCACTCAGCACTTAATGCTACTTAGGGATGTAGTTTATGTTCAATAGGAGCTCAGTAAATACCCTAAAGATGCAAGTGAATCCCATAAGGATGACAACCACAGTGTTGAGGGTCACATGCCACCTGCAAACTAAATGCAAAATCTTTCTATTATACAGAAGAGCAAGCAGAATGATAACTTTTTATCTCAGCAAAGAACTCAGTACTACACCTTTTTCATTGATGGCAACTGTCTCCATCAGGAAGAAGTGTCAAAGCAATGGAAATTCTTGCTGTGACTTTAAGATGCTGGGTAAGTAACCTCTAAATTATTCTGTTACTAATTGAGAAGTCTGTAGTATCAGATTCCAAGATCTCATTCTAAGTTCATATGCACACAGAGTGTTCCTGGCTTTTGAGGATTTTTTTCTGGTTGTTGATGAGCTACTCAGAATTACCTAGTTCTGATCCTTTCAGCTGCTGTCCCTGTGGGTGTAACAGGAGCCTTGCAGATGTGGTCAGTGCCTCCATGGCACAGTGTGGCTGTCGTGCCTGTGCTGTGCAGAGCTGCTGGAGTGGCCCCAGTGACCCAGCTCTGCACTAAGCAGGTACTGCAGCCAAGTGCTCTGCTGGCAGCAGTGCAGCCTCCTGCTGCTGGCATTGGCTCTGCGCATCACAGGGCTGCTGTGCACTGGTCACATACGCCTCAAACACACCTGAGCCTTCCTCAACACAGGAGCTAACTCTGATTTTACCAATAAGATCAGAAGAACAAGCACAGAGAGTCACAGAGGTTCTTACCTTGT
This sequence comes from Aegithalos caudatus, assembly GCA_013389925.1. NCBI lineage: Eukaryota > Metazoa > Chordata > Aves > Passeriformes > Aegithalidae > Aegithalos > Aegithalos caudatus. The sequence goes on from WEIU01023132.1 coordinate 174,338, forward strand.
CTGGAGAGGGCTGTGGCGTGCTCAGCTTGTGAGACTTGTACACACAATCAGGATTCAGGCTCAGTGACAAAATAGACCAGCCCTCAAGTCCTTCATATGCTGCCCACTTTAAGCCAGCCCCTTACCCCACAAAAAAAAACCCAACAAAAAACCCCAACCAAAAAACATCTTTGCATTATTGGCATGGCACAGCTCTAGCTGCCTGTTCTGTGCAGTAATCCAGTCTTTCTAGACCAATGGTTGTAAATGCGTTGTTATGTGTAACCAAAGGAACAAATGCAAGCCAAGGCAGAGCGTTAGTATTGTCTTTATTGAAGAGTATATGTAGTAGAAACTTGTTTACAAAAATTTCAGCAGTGATACATTTTCATCTTCATTGTCCAAAGCTTTTGCCCCATGAAGTTGCTTGGTTTGCTACATTTTTTACAGCTTTTTCACCAGTTTCAGCAACTTTGTAGACTTCGTCAAGTGCTTTTAAAAGAGAAAAAACAAAGGTAACTGTAGCATCATTGCAATAGCTTCCCCTTGGCACCAGGTTTGGGCCAAGGAGCAAGGCTGGGTTGGAAGCCCTGTCTGGGATTTCACTGTCCTGACATTTTGAAATTAACACAAACATGACCGTACCTTTCTGACCAGCATTCTTAGCCTGTTCTGCTGCTTGCTGCACAGTCTGGTTCACCGTGTCAACTGCAGTTAGGAGAAAAAGAAATGTCAATTAGGTAGTGTTTCCTCTTCCCCTAATTTCAACAGTCACATTTTCAAAGGGTTCCCTAAATGTTTCAGGACTAGATGATGAGTAATTATTCCATAAGGATGGTCATCCTGATCTAGTGGTAGAGGTGCTATTAGGACTCCGGTTGCAGTTCCTCACAGTATCCATATACCTTGGTATAGGTGAAGACTATGGATGTTAGTGTGGGGCATCTAGACTGTCAAGAAACAAACCCAAGTAGAGAATTGGGTGCAATGAAACCTTTCTTTTACTTAGCCTGGCTAGATCTGCTGAGAGCAATTTAATTGGTAAAGATTCTTTTACTGGCTGCATAAGCTGGTGCTCGCTCTCTGAACTGGCATGCTGTCCACCAAAAATGTAGTAATTAGTCTAATACTGTCTCTTATACCTAAAGAAAATGTATTCTGTAAGAGAGCAAAGTAGTTCTAAAGGCATGGAAAAGTTCAATAGAAGAGACATACTGAAAAATGAAGAGCAAGAGAAGGTATTGTCTTTAAAGGCCTGCAGCCTAGAAAGTAGTGGTAAATATTTGGATGATCAGCTTCCAACAGCTATGATCAAGGAAATCTTGCTTACTTCCTAAGTCAGAAGTTTGGGGCACGTGGCCTTGCATTGGACCTGTATTTATTTTCTTACCCCTATCTCCAAGTACTTCTTTTTAAAAAACACCATAGATGTGTTCTGCACAGCAGATACTGAGGAGGTGGCTGACTTCTGGACATTCCTTCTGGAAGTGGCAGGAAGAAGAAATCCTGAGATGAAGAAAGATACTTAAGTGGACTGGGAGTGTCTAAAACTTCAAAGGTCTCCAGGCTTGCATTGAATGTCTCTTCAACAGTGTTTCTTAAGCGTCTTGTAAAAACCAGTGGCCTATTTCACCTTGAGCTTGTAGGACATATTCTACTGCTTAAAAGACATGCTAATTATCATTACATGCCATCTTTTGCTGCAGTTTCCTAATGTGAATGATGTTCACTGCTCATAAGGTGCAACTAAGGAAAATGCTTCCCATAGCAGTCTTGGGGCCCAGCCAAGTCCATGACTCCTTTCAGGACCCATGGGATAGGTGCTAATTTTAGACACTTGCAAAGCCCAGTTGTGCCATTCTGTACTTGGCAATGGCTCGTGGGACTGTGCCTTTGGTGCACGTGCAGGCACAACAGTAGTTCAGAAACAAGGTAATTAATAGTTGTAAAACCACCAGTTAGATGGTCTTTTTTTTACTTGAAATCTGGCATTAATTCCCCTTTATTTTCATTTAAATGGGGGTGTTGAGGGTACCTCTAGAATCCTTCCAGTCAGTGCAGTACTAACAGTACTCCATAAGGAGTTCAGCATCATGTGCTGTGTATTTGCTGCCTGACATCAAGGTATGTGCAGATTGCACAGAAGTGGCCAAAGTCAGGCCAGTGCCTGGGACCCCCCTGTGTTCTTCCAGAATCCAGCTCCAGCTGGAAGAGTCATGCAGCAGTGCAGGACTTCTGGGAAGATGTAGGCAAAGTTCAGGCAAAGGGCTTCAGACTGATGATATGCAAAGAGCTGGTTCAGCTTCAAGTGCTTGGGATAGACAGGGAAGGACTGCAGCTACTATTTATAAACTTTGCTCTTCGAGTTTGTTGACTCCTAAATACTTAGCTCATCTGATTGAGATTAGCACTCAGCTCCTCTGAAGATAGTAAATGTTCCTTGTAAAACATCCATATTGTCTTCCAGCACAGGAAACAGTAGATGTTTCCCCAATGTTAAAGAAGTTAGGAATATCAAAAAGCTGCCACAAAATAGGCATTTCTAGGACTACACTATGGCAAAATCAGAAAGAAATCTTCATTTGAAAAGTTGATGGTTCCCTTCCAATTGCCCGCTTCCTGGAGTTTTTCCTTCATGCTTCAGCATAAAAATAGCTGAATTAAGAATAAATCCAAATTCTTTAGAAAATAAGGTGGCTGTGGGATTGTTCATCCTTCATCTTCTTAGCAAAATGAACCAAGTCATGGTAAATAAGTAGCAGGCTTCCCACTCGCTTCATTGGGCACACAGCCCACAAGTAATATTTCTACAGCACTTGAAGTCACAGGCAAAGCAACTGGTTTCAAGAGTTTACCTAAATGTCATTTAAAGAAATATGAAACAGTTTCCACTGCTCACATACAAAGCACAAACACTTCAGGAATCTCAGCAGTGCAGGTCTCCATGCTAAAGCTCCACTCAAAATGGGTATTTAACTTTGGGGCCAGTTCAGAAAAACTCTGTAGGAGTGATTTTGGCTCATGCCCTGAGCCCCTGCAGCTGCACTTGTGCTCTCGGTGAGGTGCTGGCAGGGCTGGAGCACTGACATCAGGGCACTTAACTGCACCTCTCTGGGCAGCAGCGAGCGGATCAGAGCCCTCAGAGCTGATACACTGCACTGCTACCGATCTCCTATTTGTCATGGCTGCTCATGTTAGGAAGCAAAGCCCTAAATAAGCGGCCTCGCCTCTGCTCTCAGCTTCCAGGCTGTCCTGTCATCAGTGCATCATCTAGGCACCCACGCACTATGAGCCAGGATAGGAAAGGTTGTTGGAAACGCAGCAGTTAATATCAGACCTTCACTCACTAGTGTTAGAGGGCTTGGAGATTGCAGGATGTGTTGACCCCACCCTCGGAGGCAGCATCTATAGAGCTCATGCCCCAGGGGCAGATTTGCTCCCAGCAGCAGGGGTGGGAGCAGGGTAAATACTTTAACACCCAAGGCACAGGAGGAGGGAAAGCAGCAATTTGTATTTACCTGCCACCTGTGCAGCACTTTCAGCTTGTTGCGCAGCTTCCTCAGCGAGCTTCTTCCCAATCCCGAACATGGCTGCTCTCAGTCCTCTCTCCCGGGATGCGGTGGGTGAGCGAGTCCCTAAGTTCGGTTCTGTTACACTGTTTGGCAAAGTGCAGCTTTTTATAGACAAAGCAGGACTCCTCCCAGTAGTTAGAGGGCAAATGCAAACTGGAACAGGGAAAAGTCATGAGCCCTCGTTGGGTGATTAATATACCAGGCACAAAAGGGTGAAGAGACATTAATGTTTGTTATGTTTTCCTCCCCGGAGAGAGGGCGTGGATTCATCAGTAGAAGTTTTCCATTTTCATAGGAACGAAAGCTTTGTTTTTCCATATCGGGGAGTTGGTAAACACTGTGCATGCCACAGCTGTCCTGAGCAAAGGCTGCAGTGCCGCAGGGGGATATGCAGGCTGGCACAGCCCGTCGCGAACCGGGCAGAAAAGCATTGCATTGCAAAACACTCTGCTGAAGAATTGCTTAAATCAACTCTGTCATTTCAAAACCTTACATAGAAAAGTATCCAGTTTCAGATGATTCTTGCCCACATTCTTTTGATCCCCAGTGGGACTTAAAATTCATGGTTATAAAAAGAAATGGGAGGCTCTAACTCTGCTTTCTAAAGCGTCTGATGAAATCTTTGTGTTAGAGAAGGCTCATAATTTCGTGGTGCGTCATAATTAATATTTTAACCTCTCATTTCCAAGGTCTGGCTCAGGACAGTAGGTTTGTGTCCTTCCCCACTGTCTCCACAGCAAACACTTTGCAGGACCCTGCACAGCCTCCAGAGTCTCAGGCACCAGCAACAGCTGGTGGGGTTCAGGACCCACTGCAGCTGCCAAAAAGCTGAGCTGCCCGGCCTTGTCCCCCCGGCTGTGGCCAGTGGGAGGGGATGTGCAGGATCCAGAGTGTGGATGTGCAGGATGTGCAGAGTGCTGAGCAGGTGGCCCCACAGCACCCTGGCTCCTGTCACAGGGCACCTTCACATTGTCCAGCCACACAGGAGCTGACCTCACCCCAAAACACTAAGCTTACATTTTTCTGGCATCACCAGCTTTCCAGAAGAACTACTGTTGTGCCCTTTCACACAGGACAGAGCGTTTCACTCTGTTGATCAAATAATTACTGCTGAAAACAGGGTGAAAATGCATCGTCTACCTCAGAACAAGGGTTTATTTATCAAACTGTTCCTTATCCTACAGCTGCCACCATAGCAGGCTCTAGGAATGTGTCTCTTGATGCCAGGCATGGCACTTCATGAACAACAATTCCTCTGTAATGTCCCTTTCCAGCATTACACTAAGAGCTCGGTTTTCTTCCCACCATGGCAGGTTTTTTTACAGACCACATAGTCCCATTTAACATCAATTAAATAGGATATAGAGTTATTGAGGATAGAGGGGGGGTCTCATTTTATCTTCTTACAGCAGGGAAAGGATTATTCACCATATCTAAAAGAAAGTTCTACCAGAATATGCTCACAAGAAAAAAAAAAATAAAAAAAAAATCAAAAAACCCCATAACAACAACAACAGAAGGAAAGTAAAAATATTGATTTTAAACTGACATCAAGTCAAGGGTTGTTGACAAAGTTCAAAACAGACCTGCAATGCAGGAAAAAAGAAAACAAACCCAGAAATATTTCAGATAACTCAGACCAGCATCTGACCAGTAGAAATTCTTTGCACAGCAGCCAAGCAGTAAAACGTACACATTGTTCCCTGTGACATCCTCAACTACCCACAGCCAGCCTTGTTCACAGGAAATTGCAATTTCCTAGTCCTGTTCTGCTGCTGCTCCTGACAGCAGAGAGACGTGTGAAGACAGCAAGGCTCAGAGTCAGCAACAGGTTTGTGTATCTGCCAAGGTGTGTTTATATTATCACTGGAAATACCCCTCCTCATCCTATCCTAATTCTAAAGAGAAGAATGGTTCCCACACTCACACACCCTAATACTGCAAATACAGATTTTTTTGAAAGCCACATTAGCTTATGAGCAGCTTCCACGAGTGTGGAATAGTACAGCATCAACATTGAAGCTTTCCAGTGAACATCAGTGCAGAAATAATATTACAGATTCAACCCTAATTTCATTACACTGAGGCACTGCAGGTACATACTGAATTGTAACATGGGAGAGAGTACATGCCTTCACAGCCTTCTACATCTACAACATCCCTACACACAGGTAAAGGTGACGTTTGCGTCACAGAGTGAAAACACACAGCATTAAAATACACCCCACTTTTNTCTGAATTGTAACATGGGAGAGGAGAGAGTACATGCCATCACAGCCTTCTACATCTAGAACATCCCTACACACAGGTAAAGGTGATTGCATCACAGAGTGAAAACACACAGCATTAAAATACACCCCACTTTTCAAATACATAAAGGAGCCGTTTTCTCTCACTACATATAAACCAAAGCCATGAAAAACCAGTGAGGAGGTGCGGTTCCCTGCAGTCGCCAGGCCTTTGATCACACATTTAGCCTGACATTAGCTTGCACTCAGTGTCACGGTTTTTGCAATCACAGCAACAGAAAGTCTCGGTGTACTGCATTCCCCAACTCCACGTTACTCCACAGTAATGGAGCCCCTGCACCACAGCCGCTACTTCTGCTCTGCCGGGCCACTCACCCTCCCCAGCACCGGGACACGTCCCGATGAGCTCCGCTCGCCCCTGCGCGGGGCTGCCGAGAGCGGGCC
>WEIU01023132.1:180747-208247 GCA_013389925.1 Aegithalos caudatus
CCTCCCTCCCTCCCAGCGCACCGCCGCCTCGCACACCCGGGTCCTACCTGCCCACCACGTCTGCAGCCAACAGCTCCCCTGGGAATCCTTCCACAGACCCTTTAATGCCTCTGCAGCCTACACCCCGCACAGGTGGGCAGCCCCAGCCCAGGTGCAGCAGGTTTTGGGGAAAAAGGCCCTTATTTGCCAAACCTTGTGGGAGTTTGAGTGAAGGGCCCATCTGTGTGATTAGTGGGAAATAATCTTCAAATGTGAAAGGAAGATGGAAGTCAACTTCTCCTGTGGGCAGGAAACCGCACTGCTGCCATGGGCCCAGCGGGCAGACAGTGCTGACAGCCCCAAAGGGAGCCGGACAACATTGTTCACAACCAGAGACTTCAAGGAGTGACTGGGATGTCCTCTCCAACATCACTAATTCAGCAGTCACAGTTACCTGGGATGTGGTGGCAAGAGGACCCAGTTTGCCACGTATCCTATTGCTGCCCGCTGCTGCTGCTCCTCTCTGGGGAGGACAGAAGCTGAGTGGGGCCACCTGACATTGTTTGAGGCCTGGTTTCAGAGAGCTTGGGCTCTTGATAACCTTTAATCACAGTATTCACCCGAGAGGAGAATAAAAATCTGGTAAAATCTGTGCTCCCCCATGCCCCTGGTCTGTTGAGCTGTGAAGAGGAGATGGAGAGATCTGTTTGCCCCTCAATCACCCTGAGAAGGTCTCTGGGGCATTGGAGTGGGGTATGGAGCAGAGGTGCTCGGGCTGGGCAGCCCAGCCAGGCTGAAACATGAATCCCCTTTGCTCAGCATTTCATAGCTCAGGCAGCTGCAGGCACACCCAGCACCAAATAGAAGGAAGTGTGAGAACTCTGGTGTTAGATAACTGCATGTGCCCGGGGCTGATGGCACAGGAGCTGCTAGGAGATCTAGAGATGTCTGCTTTAGTTTTACAGAACATCTGGAGGCTTCAGTTGGAATGGGAAGGTGCAGTCCTGGGTTGGGTCATGGGTCCCTGTGTGATGCACGAGTGAGAGAGAGTCCCAAATACTCCCAGACCAAAGAGCACTGTGACTAAGGCACCTTACTTGTGGAGCAAAGTGCTTAAGTTTAGACCTGGAAACACTTGCCAGCAAGTGACTCAGACTCATGGGTGCCCATGGCACAGCATGCACCCTCAGGACAAAAGAGCTGTGAAATTCTCTGATCAGCTTCTGAAGCAACAAGAGCATCCCTGCACTGGGGACCAGAAGTCAGGAACTGCCTCTGGGTGCTCCCTGGCTGGATGGATAAAATGATTTCTCCTCTCTCAGCTCAGTGAGACCTCCAGTAGTCCCTCCAGCCAGGCTGTCCAGTCCTTACCCTGCCAGTGCTGCTGCCAACACTGGGCCAGAGCAGTGGGGACTGACAAAGGGGCAGTTACACTGAAGATAACTGGAATAAAGGGATATAAAACTGCACACACACCAGGAATCAGGGCTGTGTTCCCCATGAACAAAGCAGGAGGAATAGCAGCTGTCATGCAAGGGGATAAAAGGTTTTACTGGTGAAAATACCTACAAGTGTACAGATTTTTTGGTAATATTTAAGTGATTTCAGGCAAATAAAAAGGTGCAATGGAGAGTGGCATATAGGTCACAATCACACACAAACACAACATTGGTGTCTGAAATGCTGAGCCTGAAGAGCTCAGTCTCCAAAGATTTTATCATCAGGGAGGTAACCATTAAAAGTACTAAATAATAAAGTACTATTGGGGGTTGCCCAGTAACTGAGAGTTCCATAGTCTAATGCTTTTTCTGTGAGTTTGTACTTGAGTAAATATTTAGGCTTTTAAAGCTTTAAATGAAAGGAGGCATTGCATTGGGACACTGTGCAAAGCCCTGGACTATGTTTACTCACAGATGGTCTATTACTTATAAGGTCCTGTAAAGGCTTTTCTGTTCATGCAATCCTTGTGCAAATTGCAAAGTTGGTCTTTGGGTTCAGTGATGAGCCAGTCTCTCCTTGGACCAAATTCACAAAGAATGGCCTCCAAAAAGCCCTGGACAACCACAGCTCTTGGTCAAGAGGCACAAGACTCTCATACCTCCAACAGGCCTGGGCTGCTCTATTTCATTGCAGCCAGACAGTTTCAGTCATACTTTGGTTTTCTTTTGTAAGACACAAATTAGATTCTTATTGAAACAGGCTGGTAAGGCTTCAAAGCAAGAGAAGGGAAAATAAGGGAAAAAAAAGAGAAAGGAAATATTGCCTAGCAATGAGTAACACCCAGAGGCTGAGGTAAGAGCACTTACTGTGTATAAGTGGGTATTAGTGCCTTCTGTTGACAGAGGCAGCACTAAGAGGGCATCCTGTCTGGCTGCACAGCTTCTGATTGCCCAGCAAGCAGCAATCTCGAATAAATATTTCCATCTCCTAGGCAAGACGATTGCCCCCTCGTCTGTGTGGCAATGGCTCCGTCCCTGCACAGGCCGGGGCTGCCTGGGAAGCGCCCACACAAAGTGCGCTGCTGCACGGCCGGAGCAAGAGCAGAGCACCCTCAGGGATCTGCCCCCCTCAGGGATCTCCTGCCCCTCAGGGATCTGCCCCCCTCAGGGATCTCCTGCCCCTCAGGGATCTGCCACCCTCAGGGATCTCCTGCCCCTCAGGGATCTGCCACCCTCAGGGATCTGCCCCCCTCAGGGATCTCCTGCCCCTCAGGGATCTGCCCCCCTCAGGGATCTGCCTCCCTCAGGGATCTGCCCCCCTCAGGGATCTCCTGCCCCTCAGGGATCTGCCACCCTCAGGGATCTGCCCCCCTCAGGGATCTCCTGCCCCTCAGGGATCTGCCCCCCTCAGGGATCTGCCTCCCTCAGGGATCTGCCCCCCTCAGGGATCTCCTGCCCCTCAGGGATCTGCCACCCTCAGGGATCTGCCCCCCTCAGGGATCTCCTGCCCCTCAGGGATCTGCCCCCCTCAGGGATCTGCCTCCCTCAGGGATCTGCCCCCCTCAGGGATCTCCTGCCCCTCAGGGATCTGCCACCCTCAGGGATCTGCCCCCCTCAGGGATCTCCTGCCCCTCAGGGATCTGCCCCCCTCAGGGATCTGCCTCCCTCAGGGATCTGCCCCCCTCAGGGATCTCCTGCCCCTCAGGGATCTGCCACCCTCAGGGATCTGCCCCCCTCAGGGATCTCCTGCCCCTCAGGGATCTGCCCCCCTCAGGGATCTGCCTCCCTCAGGGATCTGCCCCCCTCAGGGATCTCCTGCCCCTCAGGGATCTGCCCCCCTCAGGGATCTCCTGCCCCTCAGGGATCTGCCACCCTCAGGGATCTGCCCCCCTCAGGGATCTCCTGCCCCTCAGGGATCTGCCCCCCTCAGGGATCTGCCCCCCTCAGGGATCTGCCCCCTCTCAGGGCTGCCACTTGGCTTCAACAGCAGTGCCCCACGCGAGCACTGGGGTGAAGACGCCGGGGTTCGTCCTCAGGAGATTTAACAGATATGTGGTGGATAACGGAAAGAAGACATTTAGGTGGGTACCAGACATGTAGGAGAAAGAAGGGGGTGGGCACCACAACTCCATTCACTCACAGACACCACAGGGCTCCTCGGCAGTGCGGGGCTGTTGGTTTCCATGTGTGCCATGGCTTCAGTACTCCCCTCCCTTACAGTGACCTCACAGGCCTTTGAATCAGAGAGCAAAAGAGATTAGCAAGACACTGCGATCCTTCACTGAAAGCCCCAGCAAAATAACGAGATTAAATAACAAGATGATCTGAGTAGTGGAAATCTTACAGTACCTTTATTTATCTTAATCTAAAAATGCAGAGGATGAGAACAAACAAACGAATGACAAGAAATATAACCCCAGCTTAATTTTTTTGATTATTGGAAGAAGACTCAGTTTCATCACATGACTGTTCTGGTGTCCTAATTATGAACAGTTTCACTGGCTCTGTAAATACACTCAGCAAATGTGGCAATAATCACTGAGCTGTTGTAAGAGCAGGACAACAGCATTGCAGAAACCTTTTGAGCCCTGTTGATGATTGCGAGCAGACGTGTTAAAAGATTTATTTTTTTCAACGTAAAGGATGAGAGAGACCTTCTGCCATAAAAATTCGTATTTAAAGAGAACAAAACTATGCAGATATCAAACAGCTTTCATTTTTCTACACAAAGAAGTAGGTAATAGCAGACCAAAGAGAGATTTATACAAGCAGTACTGTTGACTTGAATTAGCATCATTTTTTAAATCCACATTTTTTTCCAAAGCCAGACATTGCTTCTGCAGCCTGTCCGGCCACTTTTTCTACGCCATCTTGTGCTGTCTTGGAAGCCTTGTCAAAAGCTGCAAGAGAGGGAAAAAGATAAGCAGGAGGTTGGAAAAATGCAACACGGTTTAATACTTATGATAGAAGAGAGGTATGAAAATTATTAGACTACAAAAAAGGAGTAATATATCTCTAAAAAAGATTTTGGACATTTCGCTGCCTCCCCCTCTAATACCAAGAGGTACCCAAGTCTGCCCCTCTTGTCACATCCATGGAGCTGTGGAAGGTGTCAGCTCTAAGGGGATACTGCCAGTGCATTTTGGCTTTCATGAACTATTTTAGACCCCAAAATTGCTAATTCACCTCTCATACTTAGAATATAATTAAATTATTACAGAAAAAAAGGCCTAGTTTTTAGTTTAACTTATTTGCAATCCCCAGCTGTAAGATGCCAACACTTCCTAGACAGCACCTTTTCACCTGCAGGATCAGTAATGTTTGACCCCAGCTGCTTCCAAGCAGGGGCTGGGATCCAGTGTAGGGCTGGACCTGGACAGACCCCTGCCCTCAGGGCTGGGAGCAGGGAGAAAGATGTTACACAGGGTTACTTAATCCTCTAGAAAGAAGAGCTGTCCCCACAAGTTTCCTAAATAGGAAGCCAATGTCTGAATGCTGTGCCAGGGAGGTGGCCAGGGAGTGTCAGCTACAGTCTGCCAGTACACAGGTGGAGCTACCACGCAATAGATCCTGAAATCCTTTTGTGAGATTTATAATGGTTGTTATAAAAACATTAAAGTTATTATAAAATATTAAAGCTTATATAAAGTGGTCACTGAAACCAAGGACTTTCAGGCTGAGAACACCTGTGGGACAGAGAACGAGCACTGGCCGCTTCTGGCTTGTGCTGAGCTGCTCCATCTTGATTTGAACGTCATTGCTCCTACCTTTCTGGCTTGCATCTGTAATCTGGTTGACTGCATCCTGAGTGGCCTGTCCCAATGTGTTTGCTGTAATTAAAGTAAAACAAGATCAAAATCCTTTGCAGCTGCTGGCGTTTCTGCTACAGGAGTTAGGTAGGTCAGTCAGCTTTCTGCACGCCCGCAGCAGGCTGTGCCCCTGGCAAGTGCCTGGCCTGGTGCAGGGCAGGCTGAGGCTGTGCCCTTCACTGTGGGCTGCCACAGCAGCTTGCTCCCAGATTAGCACTCACCTGGCACCTTCGGTCAGCTGAGCAATCAATGGCAGATAAGCAGGAGATAAGAAAAGATTAGCAGTGAGTTGGAATGATGACATTTAGGTGCAAGCTGCTTATTTAACACTACACTTGCTTTTATTGATTTTTCTGCTTTATTATGTTTGGGGTAGGTTGGCCATCTAATGTGCATTTTCCCTATGGGCAGTTTGGGAGTAGGGCCTGTTCTAAAATGGAAGCAAGTGCATTAAACAGAGCTGGACAGGAGAAGGGACATTTTTACAAACAAGATATCAATAGAAGAAGAGGAGCAGAAACTAGAAACAGATCAACTTCAGAATATGAAACATTAAAAAAGTCAGATGCCTTGTGACTGTAAGATAGCTGATAGTTTATGAAACAGCAAAGTGGCCCCTCAGTGGCAGGAATATATTTAGGAAGCAGCAAAGACTATTTTGTTTTTCAGGAAGGGGTTCTGTCATGTTTGTGGGGTTACTACACATTTGTCCCCAGATGGAAAGGATGGAAACTTTCTATAACTTGTGTAATATAATAAATGATGTTACTCATATATTTCAGCTATACAAGGAAGAGTTTGCAGGATCAGAATCCTGAACCATATCAGATCAAATTATACACCACTGGAAAAGAGCTGCAGACAAACATGGTAGGGAATATACTATAAAAAGCTACTATATGCTATACACATTTTGCATTTTTTCATTGGAAGGAAAGGCTTTCTGGCTTTGCATTGAAAAGTTGGTTTCCAATGTCCAGTGCTAATGGCAACAGTGCTCGGCCTTACAACATGGGCATTGCTATGACAGAAATTACTGGTGATTACTGCTGAAAAACACAACAGAAACATGTCTTATACACTACAAACTATCCATTGCAATCAATGTACTTGTATTAGCAGAAGACACTGACTGGCCAAGTGGCAAATGCTAATCAAAGTTTAATTCCAACTTACTAAAAGGAGAGCTGATTAAAAACCACTGCAGAGCATGGGAAAAGACCATCCTGAGCAATTCAAATGCTAAATATAAAAGGCTGTTATCACCAAAAAAAGGCTCCACTGCTCTAAAAAGTTTTACATTTTGGAGAGTGATAAGAGTTGGACAATGCTCAGGAGCCACAGTGAGAGTTGAGGCAGCCTTGAGAGCCATGGCTGACCCGTGGTCTTCTCCAGGTGAAGGCCAAAATTTGCAAAGTGAAGAAAAAAGAGGAAGCTGTGTCCTGCTAGCACCAATGGAGCTACAAGTTGTGGTATTTAGCAACTAAGCCCCCCTCCAAACATACAACAATATTTAATCTTTCTTACCAGCATCTTTTGCTGCACCTTCAGCTTGTTCCTTCAGTCCTTGGAAGCTTTTACCTGACATTGTGGCTTCTGACACCTGTTAAATGTCCTCTCCTTTGATAAAACTGAGCACCTGGTGATGTATAGCACACTGTGTGATAGTGTCCTGACTTGTTCTGGTTTTATACGTCTGCCAGGAGACCTGCTGATTCTTTTGGGGGTGACTGGTACAATGGGTGGAGTTTGAATGTGAAGAATGAGAGCTGAAAATAGAGAAAAGCTGTTTATTTACCCTCCCTGATGAGAGGGTGTGCCCAGATTGAGATTTTTGCTCCATCGCACTGTCTTTGTTAATTTGTGCCGTTTGTTTTTTTTTAAACCAAAACTGCAAAAAAACCTGTTCCACCATCACAGGCAGAGGAAAGCCACTGAACTGAAATTTACAGAGTGCTGGAAAACTACAGAAGTGCAGTGTGTGGGCATGGCCAACTTTCATCCCCTCTGGGCTGACCTCCTTCCCTCAGTCCCTGAGCAGACCCTCATGAGAACAGAAACCAGCCCAAACTTGTTTCTGTTCTTAGAAGTTTTAATCATAACCCCCTTTTCTTGCCAGGTGGGGTAATGTTAGATGGTGAGAGTTGTCATTTATGTATATTTTTATAAGAAACTGCTAATGTGGTTATCTTCCCAATTGCTTACTCAAGGTGGATTGCAAATATCATCACAGAAGGCCTTGCCTGGGTAAGGCAGGTAACCAGTGCCAGCAGCTCTCAGGAGAAAAAAAAAAGCCAAATTAGCAAACCCACATTTCCCTACAGTGGCTTTGTGGTAAGATTCTTTTAGTTCAGAAATTATGTTCAAACTCACTTCCTTTCCTAGCGTCACCACATTAATAAAAGTTTCTGGCTTTAACCTCTGGCATTTCCCAGGTTTCCACTAGCCTTTGGAGTTTATATTTCCTGCCATCAATCCCCAGTAAAAAGGTACTTTGTACAAGCAAACTATTGGCAGACTCAGGAGCCAAATGGCACTCAGGTTTTGTGGAGTTTGGGTTCCTCATTGCCATTTTCTGGGGTACAAAGTGTCTCTGTTCAGATGGCCACACTCATACCCATATTTTTCTTCCTGAGTAAAGATTTGTGTTGGTAAACAGGCATGAAAACAAGATGCCACAGATGAATTAGGGTGGGCACTGACAGTTCTCATAATGAAGTTTAGGACTTCATTAGTACCCAAGTGAGGAAGAGTCACAGAAAACAAGGTTCTGAGCATTCCTCTGCCGCTCCTATTCCGCCTGTCATTTCAGAGAACTCTTGTCAACTTTTGCACCACTCCTTTGTTATTCCAAACAGCAATCCTCTTTCCCCCTCAATGGGTCAATTAGACTAATAATTATATATTCACATCAGGTGTCTTTTTTCAACTCCTTTCTGATTTATTTCCTGGAATAATTTTCTTACTTCCATTTGCAAAAACTCAGATAAAAAGACACCCAGTATCGTGGGGCTCTGGCATTTTTTTGAACCAAATCACTAACAGAGACCTACTTATTTTTCTTGCCTAAACCTGAGAATACAGCCACAGCAAAGCCACACCAAACACATGGATTTCAGCTCTTCTCAGCCCATAATCAGGTAGATTAATTTTTGTGTGGAGTGTTGGTGAAAGGAAGGATGAAGCTCTCTGGAATCCACCAGGCAGTTTGTCACAGCCCAAGAGAAGATGTGCCCAGGCTTCAGCAGCAAAAACCTTCCAGATGCCCTTCCAGCTTGTTTTCACTGCTAGGTTTTCAGTGCAAGGGCCCTGCCAGTGCTGGCTGGGATAGTCTGCCTGAAAGGGACACCAGGAGTTTGGGAAAGCATTTAGAAGCACGCTTACATTAAACAAGCACCACATTGGAACAATATTTTACAGATTACTAATCAGTTCAGGTAAATATTGCTCTCTATTTCTGCTCTAATACCTACCTAGATTTCCCCAGCTCCAACTATTATTCTTCCAAGTAGAAATCTCTGTTCAGCATTTTGGACTCAATATGGGTGTCTGATCTGAGCCACTGCTTGCTTTACCTCCTGCTCACAGCATTAGGTAGCATGAATTCCTGAGTAAAACCCACACTGCTGGCAGCATGACTCCTCATCTAATGTAATCTTATCCTTAGCATTAATACTGATTATCCTGATTCCAAACTGAAAAAGAAAAGTGAGCAAATTACTCTTGCCCAAATTGGCATGGCATGATCATTATAATGCAGCCCAGAGCAGAGGGAAGAGGAACATTTGCATAGTATTCATTCCATATGATGGGACCAATAATCTGTGCATCAGGTGACTGGCTGAGTTACAAAACCACAACAGAAAACTAATGCAATATATTGCACAATATCTATCCACTCTGTGAATTAACATTACTTTTTAGAAGACAATAATAAGCCTTTTGAACTGATGTTAGATATTAATTGGAGTGCTTAAAAATAAGGATTTGAAAGGGTGGAAAGTTAGTTTGGACTTTTGCTCCATTCAGCTCTCAGGATCTGCTGAGGCTGCAGGAAGAAATCCTGGTAAATGCCAGCTGGCACAGGTACCACAGTGCAGGCAGAACCACATGCCAAGGTGCCCCTGGAATTTCAGGCTATTTCAAAAGTTACTCCACCTGCTAATGCCAGGGTGCATCGCTGACATTGGCCAGGACCGGGAGTTCGAAAGTGTCACCACCCCCAGCAGCACTGTCTGCTCACCTCTGACACATGACATGTCTGGCACCCCTCTCTGTGTCTGAGTCCTTGGGCTCTTTCTCCACATTCTGCACCTTCACAGTCTGTTGCTTGTGATGAGCAGTTGTTTGTGTTTGGGGAAAAGAAACCCAAAACTGATCCCTTAAGTGTGCTCCAGAACCCATGGTCTTGGAAACAGTTGGCAACTCCAAATATGCAGCCCAAACAGTTCTGAGTTAAATCTAAAGTACCACAGGGAAATTAGAAATTGTTCTGGTTTCTTTTCTTTTCACACATCTTCTGTGACATCTTTGAGCACACTCTCATATATCAGTGACATGAACCCTTCTGCTCTATCTGATGAAAGTCAGAAGAAATTAATCAGAGCTAGAGCTTACATTTTACACATGAAAATGGGCAAATGAGGTTAATTAAGAAGTATTGAAATTTATTTGGGTTTTCTTAAATTTGAATTTTACCAGGGTTGGGATTTATAGATAGGTGTGGGGTTCATCAGCAAGGCAAACACAATGATGTGTCTGAAGGGGTGAAAGTTCTACACAGATCACTCCAGAAGTTTACAAAGCATGCAGTGTTCAGCATTCATGACTGCTAAAGGAGACTGATACTAGTGTGGAAGGGATGTGATGTTTATGCCATGAAACAGAACTGTTTTAAGAAATGCAATGGTTTGCTCATAGATACTTATTTTAACTCATATGTTAGTCATTTAGGAGATCAAACTAAAGTTGTTCTAATTAAGCTAAATTAGCTGTTCAGTTCAAATATTGATATAGAGTTCTGGGAGAAAAGTAGGTTTAATTTATTCTTCCTTTACACAGGTGGTAACATCTTCCAGGAATCATCAGTCAGCTCTTCATCAAAGCATGAGATCAACATAAGGCCAGTGCAAATAGAGTTCTTTACCTTCTGCTTTCTCAGTTTTGAGGTAACATCCAGGTGAAGTATCATCTTTCTTGTGTTGTTTGGAGCACCTGAAACCATCCTGAGATACCGGGACTGCTGTGGAGTCTCATGATATCCTGCAGATTCAGGACTAGAAAAGACAAAAAAAAAAAAAAAAAAAAAGTCTGGTCTTTTACTTAGAAAGGCTAGGAAAATGAGAAAGACTTGACTCCCACCTTAAAATCTGGCATAAGACTGGGGAACTAAATAACTCCTGCTATCCCAGGAGTGACTGGCTGGGAAAGCTGAGGATGTGAGCTAGGATGTAAAGTCTACAGGAGAGCTGTGTATATTTTCTAGGCACACTGAGAGGAAGGAGTGCTGTGTCTCTGCCCTTCTGGCTGTGCTACCCACCCCACGTGGGCATAGTAGGAAGGGAAGGGTGGAAAAGCAGAGCTTCCTCACATGCTAGGATCCACTCAAAAAAGCAGCATCAAAGTTTGACAGAGAAATTCTGTGCTGCTTCAAACTTGTGTGGGCAGGGTTTTTTCTGATATTCAGAAAGCAGAGTTTTGATTTGAGCTTTTTCTGCTATGCTATTTGAAACAGGGGTGGAAACTCCACAACTAATAATAGTTGTTAGAGCGGTATGTATTTATTTGACATCGAGATGCGTGGGGAATAATTTCACCAAAGGCACGCATACCCACCCGGGAATCTTCCCCTTATTATTCCCTGAGGTTTTACAAATGCATTGTATGTTTCATACATACTCATTCCCTGACCCCAGCCATCCCTGCCTCCTATGGTAATTAATTCCACACCCTTCTGGGCATGCTCAGTCCATTGTGGTGGTCTCTGGGGGTCTTCAGAAGGATGAAGGAGACAGGAGTCTTCTTCATGAACCCTTTATCTTTCTTGTGCACTTCTGGTCTTCTTTGGCACTTTCCCAAGGAGACATTCAGTTTATGTTGTTTAAGGGTTCATGTTGTTCTCTCTATCTGCATTCTAGGCCTTGTTATCCTGGGTTGTTTAGGTTAGTCCTTTTTGCTATCACCGAGGGGCCCAGTTGGTTTTAGTTCTTTCAAAAAGATGCTAAAGGTTAACAGACACAGTATTCAGTATTCACTAAATGGTTTCTAAAATGCAATTTACTGTATGTAGGATCGACCAGAATCTCAGATCTCTGCCTCACTATTAAGAGGATGGAGTATCTTCTTGTGTTTGTAGAGTTTCAGGGCATTTAGGAAACAGTCAAGCTGAGTTTCAGTGTGTCAAAGAGATGAGAATGTGATTTTATAGAGAACAGTATTAAAAAACATCCCTCCAGTTTTTAATTGGGTACTCTGTGAATTCAGTTTTAGGACATGCATTATTCAGACACAAAAATAGGACTTTCAAATGAAGTAGGATTTTAAGTGTATTATTACCTGATTTGCATTTCAATTAGTGGAATGCTGTTTGGGATACTCTGTAGAGAGCCTCTGCTTCCTCTCCTTCATCCCAGACAAACATCTTTGAAAAATCAGGCCCTGCATGCCCTTCAGCCCTTGGCTATGATGTAACTCACAAAGGCTGTGAGCTCTATCAGAACAAATCACTCAATAAAACTTAACTCTAAGTTTTACGTGGTAAGGAAGTTTTTGCTGTCACAAGGGGGAAAAAAAGTGGTTTTCAGCACTTTGTTGGTCACTTTTATGGTGAGGTTGATGCAACACTTGGCAGGAGCTGTTCCTGGCTCATTGGATCCCCTCAGAGGTCAGAGTGCAAGTACCCAGAGTTGTCACTGGGGACAGATGGTGGCCACATTGTACCTGGCACTGGGTGCTGTTTTATCACAGTGGATTAAATTAACAGCTTGTGTGACACCGGTATTACATGTACAAAGTCCACTTAAATAATTCACAGGGTGAGATGAGTAGAAGAAATTCTCGATTTCCCAGACTGTGACCTGTCAGCAAAAAAATGATTTTGCTAGTGTTTGCTTCCCTCAGCACTTACCTGGGGCAGGGGGTGCCAGCACTTCCATAGTGAAAGTACCTTCCTTCTCCTGTGGGATGCTTCTGACACATCTCCTCCATCATTCCACTTTTCACTTTCCTTCCATCACTTCATTACACTTGTCTGAATACTCATTGAAAGCACAGCCTTCCTTTCAACGAACCAAACAGATGTACAACAACGTTAAGTTGAATAATTAATAGACAATATTTTGTCTCCTTAATGAAAGTCCCTTCTTCTTCAAAAGAAGCAAGTCTTCACCTTTCTTACCTCTGACAAATGTGGCTCAGACCTCTGGCTTCTGCTCCCCGCAGCTGGGTGACAGCCAGCCTGAGGAAGGGACAGGGAGGAAATAGAGGCTCACTGAGCCATTGCATGGGCACAGCACTACCCTGTTCCCACTCACTGACACAGGGTACTCATGTGTGAGGAAACTGCATGTCCTGGTGTCTGTCTCCAAGACTTGTGACTGCCTGTGCAAGATGCATAAACATTCTCTGAGCTCTGACTGCCATGGGACTAGACCAGACCTGTGCAGTGACTGAACCTGCCTGGGCCCAGAGCAGTGCTCTCCCACGTGAGAGGCAGGCAAGTGCAGAGGCAGATCTTTAGAACACATTTGGACACTTTTGGTGCCCAAATGTTGGGCAGTATTCAAGCAGTGTTTTCAGTCCCACAGTTCCAGATGTGCAAATACTGGTAAAACACTTTCCCTCCCACAGGGAAGGAAATGCAGAGAGCTACATGCCACCCTCCCAAGCAGCCATGTAGCTCAGTGTGGCAGAGATGTGGCCTGGCATTCTTAGCTCAGTAATTACCATTCTCTCCTGGTTTAAGCCCTTGGAACCAGGGGCAAAGCCTGTTTGAGAGATGAGCATTTGGGGAGCACCTTACTCCTCCTTTGAGTTACAGCCCACTCCTGCCTCCTATGCATGCCCTACATAGTGAAGGCATTCACCTTCTTTTTTTTTGCTAAACTTTTTTTGCAAAGCACTTCTGTTTGTATCCTCATAAAGCAAAGTTTTTGAGCAAAAGGTTTTTCTTTCTTTCTCTAGTGAGCACTGAGAATAGACTCCAGCCTCCTGCTGCTGGGTATGAGTATCTCTTTGTCCTCTTACCTTGGCCTCAATTTTAGTCACTCTGTTTAATTGGCAGTTATTTGCAGGACATCATAAAAGAGTATGCATATATCAGATACATCTTCCTTTGAGGGCCTTGTTACCTCTGCTAGGGCTTTTTTGTTCCCTTTCTGTGTTGAGATCAAAGGCCTACTGGGATGGAAATCCTGTGGTCTCTGCAAAGCAATGCTTTATATATACTGTTATGCTTGAGAGAGGCTGCCAGCACACTTGCTAGATGCTTCCATGCCACAGTAAGTCTCTTCTGTAATACCTTCCATAGTCATCATAATTTAGCAGCTTAATGAAGATTATTGGTCTGATTTTGAAGCAGTTTAAATTTCAGCATTTTACACTGGCTTCTCCTGGATTCATGGGTACTGACTCAGTACCATGGGTACTCTTCCTGCAGGTAAATAAAATAACCCATTTTTATACCCACACCTACTGATATGCTTTAAACTTATTAAACCCATTATTTACAGCAACAAGCAACATTTCCCTGCTCTCAACCCTGGCGAATGTGGAGGCTCAACAGCTGATCTGCAGCCTGACTGATATCAGCTCTGTGTTTGTGGTGCACCAGGAGATGCTCCTTGGGCACCTGTCCTCACACTCACACATTTCACAGCAACACTGCCCATCCCTGCCAGCAGCAGTTCTGATCAGGTTGGTTGGTGCCCATAACATTTCTTTTATTACCTTCCAGCAGCTTGTTGCATCCTGCTGTCAGGACAGCTTTCTGATGCAAACAGAATAAACTGAGCTCAACATCACTTTCAGTTCCTCTAAAAAGCCTCCTTTCATCCAACATCACCCCCACATTCTCTCTTAAACAAGGGAAGTATTAAAAAGTGATTTTTTTTTTTCAGCCCTGAGAGACAGAAAGTCAGCCTACCTACAGTACTGTCTTCAGAAATACAATTTTTCATGAGTCTTCATCTCTTGCAACATGATTTAAGGCCCTTATAGTTTTGAGTATTCTAATACTGCACTTTTACAGGAAGACTGCATCAGTTTGGAAGGATCCACATCTGAAACATGCAAACAAAACCAACAAGACAAAAAACTTGTTCAAACACTTTTTATTAGTTAAAAAAAAATATTTCCACAATGCCTAGAGATCCCAAGTGCCAGTGCATATGGATGCAAGACACAGATTTGTGAGTCCAACCAAAATATACAAAGCAACTGGGAGGCCAGGAGAGAGGTTGGGAAAGACACAGCCCAGTACACACCTGCACGTTACTTACAATTAAAGGAGTCTGGCTTACATATATTGTACAACTGCTTATGAGGCAAGTGCAAGACTACAGAGCTGAATGTAGTCGATGGACAGTGGGATTTTCCTGTTATGTTGTCAGCTAAAACTTCCATGTATGCTCTTGGAATAGTCTCTTTTGAGCAAGACTTTCCTAACTTGATGGAGCACCTTCAATTTCACCCTGTGAGAGAAAACAGATAAGAAAACAGGTAAATGTTTCCAGTAGAAAACACATATAAATAAATTTAGGAGAAAAATCAATGCAGTCACCACACAAACAGCTAGAAAACAATGAGGACCATGGGTGATTAAAAAAAAAAAAAAAATTATCCATTCCTTCTGGAAACCAGAGACACTCCTGCTGTTACTCTGATCTCTGGGGAAAATGAGGGTGTGAATTTACATGTGGTGGAAGTGAAGCTCATGTGGGGCCAGGCTCCACTGGCAGGAGTGTCCTGGTTTGTGCTCCTGGGTCTGCTCCTTCCTGACCCGGCCTGACGTCAGCACTGGTGCAGCCACGCAGCCAGTGGGATTCTGGGCCCCACTTCTGGGACTGGCACTGGGGGGTGATGGCTGGAGGAGGGTGGTAGATGCAAGCTGAGACTTTTGGGAGCTTTTTGGACCATGAAAACAGCCTGAGCTTCAGAAAGGCTGAAAACTAAGGGGTCTGGGTGCATGCAGTACTTGTGGAAGGGGCAGACAAAGGCCTTAACACTGAAATTGTAAAGGAAATATCACATGAGAAGCATTTGCTTCTGTTGTCCATGTTGGACAAAAAAAGTCCTTGTTCAAGAGCTGAAATTGGCCCAGAGACTAACGTTTGATCCAGGGCTTCAAAGGAACATTGCAGGTAGAACAGTTCAAAAAATAAATAAACTAATCTAAATATAGAAAAATCTATAGAAAAACCTAACTTGTTACCTAAATCTCTTCTAAAGCATGGCTTTAGGAAGAGGAAAAAGCTATTCCATGTGATGACAGAACCATAGGACAGCATTAACTTTTATATGTGCATTTACACCCCAAATTCAACCCAAATCAGGCAGCAGTTTGCAATCTGTCCATCTGTCACTCATGGAAAATTCCCAAGATAAGGATGTGGCAAGAATGGGAACAGGTGAGCTCAGGTTTTTGTCCAATACCTCAGGAAAGCAGGAGCATTGATGGGCTCTTTGCATGGCAGTTCTAGAGCCCCAGGAGGCAAGGGGGATGTTCTGCCAGGGTGGCCCGGGGCAGGGGGGCCGTGCCATCACTCACCTCTCCGCCAGCGCCTGCCGGGGCTCCCTCTCCCTCCACCCTGGGCTGCTCCGGTGGCTGAGGCGCTGCCAGGTCCTCCTGCCAAGTCACAAGCAAGATGTTTGTCCTTGCTGCCACATGCAGAGTCATCACCCTAATCTTAGATTGTGTGAGATGGGGCTGAGCATTACACACGCAAGCAGAATTGCAGCTTTAATAGATGGCAGATACTGCTTGAAATCCATTTTTGTTGTGCAGCTGGTTAGAGCTGATATCTAGGAAAAAGCCAGCTCAATTTCTTATAGCCTGGTTTAGGGTCTTTTACATACAGAAAATCAGTTCTTTTTCTGTCATTGAGACCAGAGTTTTGACACTTTCAGTGTGAAGAAATTTGGGAGGAACAAATAAATTTACATATAGTAGTAATGTTATACCCAGCCTTGCCCTGCATTATCTTACCCTAAGCACTCACTGCATAGACTAAAACTAATTGAAGATATAGCAGTTCTGTGGTGGTGTTAATGTCAGGCTTCAGATAAAATATCATTATCAAAGGATAAGCTTTTCTTTTTGTTTGAGTCCAAGCATTTACTTAAGTATTTTGGGCTCTTCAAGCTACTTTCCTACATCTTTCAGCTACCTTCCTATTCACAGGAGAAGAGTAAAGCTGCATTACCAGGTAATTACATTAAACACAATTTGGCTGCATGGGAAGACAAGACAAAATCCTGACCATACTGGATGTGCACAGGGGATGAACAGAAAGCAGAAATGCACCTGGGTGGAATCAGTCAGTGAGAAGGGGGAAGCAGAAATAGCAGGACCTCTGTACTTTTAGTTAAGTTCACCAGAGAACTCAACTAAAATTACAAAGCTTCTCTGTTCCCTTTAAGCACACATGCCCAGCAGTTCCCTTGAATGACTCTCTTCCCACATGAAGTCAGGGCCACCATAAAGGGAACCAGAGACACATATATTATGGAAAGGGAAAGTCAATTTTGCGTGGAAGGCAAAGTTATGAATTTCAACATTTTGGAAACACAAAGCCACCACTTGATGCTGATGCAATATAAATCAATGTCCCTGAGAAACTTGCTGTAAATAGAACTTTATGCTCCATGTGTTTAGGGGACTCTACTTTTCCTTTTCACACATGTCCTTACCACACCTGTCCAGTCACAGGTGAACTGTTCTCATCAGTAGGAGACCATCCCTGCCATCCCTGCTGCTTTTTGGACTGAATTTGGGAAAAAAAGGTGATGTGAAGTAAAAAGGAAAAAGTAGATGGAGTTACATAGATACAAGGTAGAGCCTATGAAAATTTAATCTGGAAATTGAACTTCAGATTCATTTGTGGCAGAAAGGGGAGCCAGGAGGTGGAAGCACTGCAACCTGCTTGTCCTACCTCTGGGCTTCCTGGTCTCCATGCAAGCTACTGTAAGATCAATCCACTGGAGACAAAAAATTGCCAAAATATGAGCTGCAGCCCTGTACTGATGTCTGTCTCAGCTGCAGGCATTTCTTTATCTCCCTGCTGAGACCAGAGCTGATTACTCTGTTTATGGAAGAGCACCATGTGATGCTGGTGTCTCCAGGTAAGAAGCACAGTTGTGACCACCTTTTCCTAAGGAATGTGCCCTTAACTTGCATTGCACTGTTGGCTGAAATGATTCTTGTTGGTACCAGCCTGAGCTGTGTTAAGCAAGCTCAGGTAACCAAATGACATCAAACTGCACATCATGGAAGCCAGTTTCTCCTGCAGGGAGACGTGCAGCTCTTCAGGAGAGGCCAGAGCTCTGATGCAGCCACTCGGTCACAGTCTCTCTGAAATGAGTCAGCTCTCCTGCTGCCAGCAAACAGCTCATTACTCTGAATTTATGGATGCTCATCCAGCCTCAGGATCCAGCCTGTGGCTTTAATGCACTTTACATTTGCATTTACATTACATTTTGCATATCTACACCTTACAACTCAACAGTTCGCATTAGGCCAAAGCAGCTAAATAGCCTCAAATTGTATTTTGAAGTATTTTAAGCAGATTTTTGACTATTAGGTGGAAAGGAAAGAAACCTCCACAACAAGCCACTGACAACAGCTACAACAGTAGATGTTTCTTTCATAGTGTTTTGCAGGTGGAGTTACCAGCTGCTGTGTGAAATCGTGAAGGTCAATGAAAGGCAACTGCCTAAGGTGCTGAGCTGCATTGGGAAAACTGGGGAACAGCTCACAGGAACACAAGGACCAGTGCAGTGCACTGCATCTTTTTACAGGGTATGACCACCTATCATTCCTCTGGGCAGCAAGCTTGGCTCTGCTAGATGTGGAAGGAGTCCTGGGAGAGGGACACCTTTCCCAGGACCACCCCCAGGACATTATCCAAGAACAATGGGTGGGCTGGAGAACCCCTGTTCAGCTATTGTGCTGCTTGTTAGATCCCTTAGATCGTGCTCTCTGCCAAGACTGCTCCAGGAGGCTAAAAATCAACCATCTATTTTTAGAAAGGGAAGCAAGTGAGTTTCTGGAAGGTGTTTCTAAACAATATTGGAGGAACCAGCACAATAACAGGATAAAGAGGTGTCAGGCCGTGTTAGGGATGTCACCTCACAGCCTTTTTCTCACGCGCTTCCACCCTGCCCGGAATGGGGAGCAGGACATGAGGAAGGGCTGCATTCCTCAGCTGGGTGTTACCTGGCTGGGGATTTCAGAGACTGCTCAGAAAGACAAGATACACAGGAGGACCATGTGATATAGGGGTCTTTACTTTGGACAGAGCCAAAAATTCCTGGGCACCAGCTCCAGCTATAACACTGACTCGCAGAATGATGCCAGGCAAGAAAGAAGGGGTGAAAATCCAACTTCCTTAGGGGCAGCAAGAGTTTTGCCACTCCTGTCAGTGCTCATCCCCTCATTAAAAAGACTGAGATTTTCTAAGCAAAAGGCATGTTGAAGCCATGAAGCAATTAGTAATGGTCCTCCTGCTCTTAAAGGGTAAGCCCAATATTTCCCCCTAGAAATTATGTACTTTCTTAAAAAAAAGTATTTTAAATGGAAAAAAAAATTAAATATTTAGTTTGCTATGGGCAATTTTCTTCTATTTTTGGGTGGGCAGTTATATCTTTTTTGCTAGTGAAGAAAGAAAGGTGAAGTACTTGAACATAATAGTTAAGTGAAACACAAGACCTTAGAATTCCTTCCAAGAATAGTATGCAAGTTTTAAAATATTTTGTGTGTCTAAAAATATATTTTTATGTAGAATATATATACCACAGGAGATCTATATAAATAAAATATTTTGCTAAGGTTATGAAACAGAGGTACATGTTCAGCTATCATTAATTAAAAACTCAACAAATTAAGACCTGCCATTTATAAAAATCTTCCTGTGCAATGCTAAGAGATCTTAAATAGACTGTATTCTAGGCTTCTGAGTTTGGATATTTTAATAAGTTTTTTTAAAAACCTGATTTTAAAAGCCCAGAAATACTGGAATAAATTAATTACAATTTAATTCCTCAGAGTTCTCATTTTCACAGGTTCTACAAGATTCCCCTTTTCATCTCTTCAGCAATTGACTTGTCTGCTGGGTTCATATAGGAAGTGGAATTTATATTTTTTGTCTATATTATCTTATAGGCCAGTGGGAGTTTTGTTGCTGTCCCCAAATATTTGGACATAAACAATCTTATTATCTTCCTTATAATAAGAGAGAAAGCAGTCCTAATATTGGATACTAGAATATACTCATCGAACCTCAACCAATTCAGTGGCACGCAAGATTTCATCATCATCATCATTATTATTATTTTAAGGCTGTAAAGCCAGAGAAGTTCACTGGCAGCCTAATCTGCTACAAATTTAGGAGCCCTCAAAAGGACATCAATTGCATAAGGTGGAGAGGTTCAGCCTCCTGTAGTGCTCTTGACCTTGGGTGCTGGAGCAAACATGCTGCTGCCTGGCAGCATCCCCAAACCACTCCCTAGGAAACCCTCAGGCAGCCTGGCAGGTCCTGGATAGCTTCAGGCTGAGTGTGCTCAGAGTGACACCAACAGCTCTGACTAAGGGGTCAAGCCTTGATTAAAGTGACTGGACCCACCAACAGGACAGACAGATGGGCATGCAGGATTCCTGTCTTACCCTACAAATCCGGGTAGACTTCTGGGGTGGCTTTGTTTTTATCCAGCTCACAGCCAGACTCTCTGAGAGTCTCCTGGCACTGCTTATGCAAATGATACATATTTAACATGTATCCTATGGGATTGCTGGGGTACAGCCTTGAGCCATGAAGCACATCCATGGTCTTGTAGGCCTTGAGGCTTCACCAGTGCCACTAACCCAGCTATTTTGCATATGTAAATGTCTGCCTGGATGCACTAATGAGACTGAGAGGGAAGCACAGAAAAAGTGCCTGTAAGCAGTGCCCCACTCCATGGCACTTTTAAAAAAACTTCCTGTGTTCCATGAGATGTGGAAGGATACCACAGGGATGCATCACTGCATCAACTAAATACGGGGAATCTTGAATACAAAGAGGAACAAGTTCCAAGTATTTATTCTACTTAATTGTTGGCTAGTTTGGCTGTTGATTTCCCTGCTCCTCCTCCTTAGCAGCTCTGCCCTTGGTGGCTTCTCAGATGCCCTTGGTTGCTCTCTCCTAGTGGCAGTTGCCAATCTAACATGAACAGGAAGGTCACTCAGTTTCTGCTCCTAATTCCCTCCGTGTGACAGACTGTCTTTGCATGGGAGGCAGGGTGTAAGTGAAGGGAATTAAGGCCATGAAGAGCAGCCTTTCACATTCAGGATGTGCAGTTGTTGTGAAAGAGATGAGCCATGGCGTGGGTGCGGCCCTCGTGCGCCAGATCAGGTGCACAGAAACGCTGTGATCCAGAGAACGCACACAGCGGTTGCACATAACTGACAAATGCTCATTTAATTAATGGGGTGAAGTAAAAAAAAGATCAGACCCAATTCAAAGTGACAGAGTCATGAACTGACAACTAAACCATAAAATCTGACAGGACAAATAGATCTAAAGGGAAGATCTAGGTGGAGGGTGTAGGGAAGCATCAGTTCCTGGGGAAATTGTTCCAAACCCTGAGGGACATTTTGAGAGCGTGTGTATGTACATGGGCTTGTTCCCAGCCACGTGGTGTCTGCATTGCAGCAAGCTCTGTGCTGTGTCATACAGACGAAGAACTAATCCTCTCCTAAGACAGGGATATTTAGTGGGTGGTTATCTCACTGGAATCTCTTAACGTCCACCCCAGGGGTGGGGATGGGTGCAAAGCCACAGACAGAACACACTACTGACTGGTTTCATTCCTTTTTGTATCAGAAAAATCACAGAGGGTTTACAATCCCTTAATTTACACATTTTTAGTTGATACTTAAAAACTCCTCCAAATGAGTCAATACTTCCTTGTACTCAGCAGTGACCAGGTCAGTGCCAAAGCCCTACCAGGCAGCGCCAGCACAACTCGAGGTTGTTCTCATCTGGTGCTTGGCACCCCTCCATAGGTGTAGGGTTACTTCAGCCCCATTTCCTTCTGCGTGGCTCTGAGTGCTTCCCCACAAGGGCAGTAAGGAACGGCAGGCTGCCAGGGTGTCCACATTTCAGCGCCTGCCGTGATGCAACAAAGGGCTGAATTCTCTCCCATGCCAGAGTCACCTGCACCCCACAGCTATCCTGAGCAAAACTTAACCCAAAACCCTTGGAGTACCCTTCTCTTTCCTAATGTGTGCCTGCCACTGATCCCAGCTGTCAAATGCACAGATTAAATGTCAACAAGCTCTCCGTAATTGATATTAATACTGGCAATGGTCAGCTGAGGACAGGCCTTCTAGGCCACCTCGGTCACCCCAAGCACTGCTCAGTGCCACACATTCACAGATCCCTGGCACCCTGGCCCTTCTATAGCAGGGAACAACACTGGAGATAGATGAAAACTCAAATAAGATGTTGGCAAGTGCTCTGTGCAATTAGAAAGAAGGAGGATGGTATGAGCAAAACAAGTTCTGGGACTGGATGCTCTCTCAAACTTCTGGGGCTGAAATGCTTGTAATGATTCCAGGACTGCTGGATTATAACAGTGGGTATTCACTGTTTAAACATTTAAAAGCGATACATTATCACTCTTAGTGTATCTCCAGTGGGTCTCCCACATGCATTACAGTGCCTGGTGCTCCTACTGGCAAACTCTGGATGTATTTCCATTAGCAAATTGTGTAATATGATAGGAACAGTTCTGGAGATAAAACAGCTGGTGTTGAGAGCCCAGCACAACTCCTTATACTCCTTTCAGAGCCCTCCCTCTGGAACAGCTTTGGCTCCATGGTGATTATCCATTAGCAGTGGGGATGCACTCGATGTGCACGTGGAGCTCAATATTCTGTGTCTAGCTGGATCTAAGAGGTGTCTAGCTATATGCCAAAGTACGGTGAGTATGAATAAAAGATTTGCACTCCTAAGCTGAAGTAAACCAGCAGAACAGATAAACCCTTTTTCACAGAAACAAATGTTTTCCCTGATTTTTTTTCTCCTGTGATTTATCTTGTCTTTCTCCTCCTGTTTTCAGTCTGCTGCCCACCATGCTGTTTGGCATGACATCACGATGCTGTATCCAAAGCAGTCTCCTGGCTCCATTTAGTCTGCCCTTTAGCATGTGACACATCCTATTTTTTTATTTCTTAATCAATCTCCATTTTAAGTCTAAGCAATTGAACATCAACGGAAGACATCAGAATAACAGTTCAGATGGTCTCTGGAAAATCTGCACTGGTTTAAACTCTGAAATTAGCTGTAAACTGTAGCTGTCAGTCTTTGAGGTGGGGTTCTCACCTAGGAGGAAAGGGGAGGAAGATTTCTGCTGCTCAGTCCTTGCTGGAGGGGAGACAGTTCACTATCTGCAGCAGAGATCCCTACCATCAGCAAATTCCTCAATCTGCTGGATCAATCACCCCATGGTCAGTCAAAAGGTAGGAAGGGGTATTCTGGCCCCACGGAATTAGGAATCTCTGTTTGAACTCCTGCAGCCTAACTGCTGTTCCCTGTGGGAATAGAGATTAAATTTATCCCAAGGGCTTAGCAGAACTCCCGTATCTGCCCTTTTCACATGCTTTCAGGAGGACATTTTGCGTCACTTGTAGCTGCTGTTCTCCTCTTTTGTTAGGCTATTCTCTCAGGATTTATATGCTGTGTAGAAGTTTTCTTTCACATCACAATGTGTTTATGTGCAGGTCAGGAAATTAATCAGCCGACTATCTGAACAATTAAAACAATTTTGGCCAGCCTGGCCTCGCTTTGATTCTGGGTTTGGGTTTGTTGTGACTCATAAAGCTCATGTGACCGTCAACAGCACCGATCACACTCTCTGAATCCTGAATCGGGGAAAGAGATGGGCTTACCAAAGGGCTGCCAAATATTGAAGTATTGACCTCGTGCTGTACAAATGGTGCTGTTTGTTACCAAAGCATCTTCTCTAATGATCAGCACTGCCTTCATCTAAGCAGCTGTTCTACTCCTTCACACGCCCCTTAATCCCCTCACTTGAAGAAGTCCCGCTCGTCAAATTAGGCTGGAGGACAGAAGATGCCTTGTCTGAATCGGGCTTAATCCGTACACAATTTGGGTCACGCGGCCTTTTATCAATAAGCACTCGGTTGTTGTCAAAGCAGCACGGAGCGGAGCAGCAGGGTCAGGCTCTCTGCTGGAATCGGGCTGTGCCTGACTTGCTGCTGCCCTCTGCCGCCTCCGAGCTGCCGTGGCCAGGACAAGCCTGTGCGTGCCACCAGCACGGAACAGGGGTGAGGGCAGGAGCTGGCTCCTGTGCTTCCCACTCTGCACGTCCCTGAGCTCTGAGCCAGTCCAGCTGCCCACTGCAACCCAGAGACATTTCTACTCAAGTCCCAGGGAAAAATCTACATTCTACATTTGTAAGAAAATGGAGAGCCAGACCCTTGCCAGCAGTGCCCACTGATGGGACAAGAGACAATAGGCACCAAGTGATTAATGCATCCACCTGAACAGAAGAAAACAATTCTCTTTTTTCCTATGAGGGTGTCAAACACTGGCACAGGTTGCCCAGGGATATTGTGGAGTCTCCTTCTATGGAAATAGGAGATATTCAAAACTCAGTGGGACAGTTCTCTCCCCCTGGCCCTAAGGGGGTTGGACTAGATGACCTTAAGGGGTCCCTTTCAAACTAAATGATTCCGTGACTATATTAGGCATTATATGATGATATTAAATATTATACAAAAGCAGATATTGCTGAAAACCTTTCATGTAATGAGTAAAACCATGAACTGCAAATGTTTGCAGGTAGTTTAAATGTAATCCAAAGGCTCTCCTGTCCTGCCCATCACAGAAGAAACAAACACACCTTTTTTACAACTCCTGTAGTGGCCACGATGGTCTCTGCTCCTTCTACAGTCTTGGTTGCCACTGTGTTCACGCTGGCTACTACAGCTTCTCCCACCACGTTGGCCTGCTCTTTGGTCTTCTCAGCAACTGCAGTTTCAACAAAAGCAGAAAACTCAGCAAACTAGACACTGCCAGAAGGCTGCCAAATTCCCTGGGATAACAAAATGATTGCATTGATGTAAAAGAAAAAATTAGCCGTGGTGCAATCCTTGTTTGGATTTTTTAGATGAGATCACATCTGAATTTAGATTGTGTATGTGAGTATTTTTGTCTGGCATAAAATGCTGCTTAGAGAGCAGCACTGCAGCCTGTCAGTCTTTTTGGGCAACCGGAGAATTAAAAATTCACTGTCAGATACTAAGAGACAACAGTGTAAATAAGGTATTTTGCATTGCAAACTGTGCATGACCTCTTCCAGGTTACCTTCTCTTTGATTTAATACCCATTGGCAGAAAGAAACAATAGCTATGAAATTCTTCAGGGAAAGGATCCATTCATCTTCCTTCAGGACAGTCCATATGGGTGCTCTACCTTGGAGCTGGGGATACCCTAGAAGGAGCCCTTTGGGTCCCTGGCTCTGCAACTGCTTGACAGGACTCTCCCAAAGACCACAGTTTTGGCCAGACAGGATCTGATGCAAGTAAATCCTCTCTGCGTGCTGGGCTGTGCACCTGACATTGTGAAATGTCTAAATTGCTGTGAATCATCCCAGTCTGCCAAGTAACCTTTGTAAGATTTTTTCTGACCTACTCTACTGATTAAATATTTTCTCCCATCCGTGTCCACTGCAAATGCCAGACCCTGAACCATCGTTCCTGGCAAGCAGCCTCCATTCATCAGTGGGAAGGTCAGGCAGATCAGTGGTGTCCCAGAGAGACCTCCCACTTGGCAGGGGTGATGGCCTTCCCAAGAGCTCTAACGATCACCACAGATTTCCATGTCCCTCTCGGGCTGTGCTCTTACCTGAGGTCACACTTTGCACTACTCCCTCCTTGGTCTTGGTGCCTGTGAAAGGAAACACAATCCATCAGAGCTGCCTGGAAATTACACCCTGATGTCTGGACACAGACTGCTTCCTGCTGCCAGGAAGTGCAGTGGGGAGTGGAGGTACTGAGCTGCTGGTACCTCCTGCTCAAACACAAACCATTGTAGAGTCAGAGGAGACACCAGCTTCCATCCCCTATAAAGCAAATGAGTACCTTTG
This sequence comes from Aegithalos caudatus, assembly GCA_013389925.1. Lineage (NCBI taxonomy): Eukaryota > Metazoa > Chordata > Aves > Passeriformes > Aegithalidae > Aegithalos > Aegithalos caudatus. The sequence goes on from WEIU01023132.1 coordinate 206,342, forward strand.
TGCTGAGAGTTGGAGAGCTTCAACAGAAAACTCTCTGGAGATGTCTAGACCTGAAAAATCTTGATTATGAAAAGTGTCCCTGCAATATTTCCAAAATGAGCAGATGAGTGGTGGTAAATCAACTTTAATCTAATGGTAAAAATGATTGTAAATAAAATCACCTGGTAACATCTCACCTACTTCACTCTTGCAAGACAAGAAGTCACATCCACGACTCTCCCCTGCCTTTCAGGAGGATACTTGGTTGCAGTAGTCATTTAAAGTCTCATTCTATACCACTACTAAAGACTCTGGAGAAACCTGAGACTGAATTTACAGAACCACCACCCACCTACTACATACGTACTTACTAGATTCCCAGTTCAGTGCCTCAGCCTAGGCTGTAAGTGCCTGCTCACAGCAACACACAGAAAGCAGATGGTTTTATCTCAAATTATGAAAATATACCATATGTATGCTTACATTGTAATTTATCTTGCTGTTCTCAATGCAGAAAAGCTAACAGGATGTGAAGGCATTCAGTTTGCAACACAAATTGCCCTAAGGAATAATTAATCTCTGTGATTTTCCTCCACGCTTGAAGTGACAAGCTATATATTCCTTCGACTTGAAACTGCTGCAGGTAAGTTAAATCATATGGTAGGTAGGCAGCCCCCATGGTAACTAGGTGCTTTACAAATTAAAAAAAAAAAAATAAAGGATCAAATTTATCTCTCTTGGAAGTTAAATATTCCACTGGTCCCCTTTACTGTATATTGCAAATCATCTGCACCTATACAGGTTCTCTTCAGGTCTCCCATACTGATACAACAAAAGGATTTTTATGGCCATCTATCAAAATTATAATAATGGGCAACAACCAGGCAGATTTTTGACTCCATGATAGCGAAGCATCCATGGGTGTGGTGGGAGAAAGCAGCTACAAACCACAGCTCATTCTCATTAACAGCCTGAGAGCAAAACAGGTGCAGTGCCCTGATAACAACAGGTCCAGCCCAGATCTGCCCTGCCTGATACATGTTATGTATTACTGAATGTAATTTTCAATTGTTGATTTATTTTGGTGGTTGCAATGTTTGCCTGGGGCAGAACAAAACTGTTCAACTACAATATGCCCTCAACATTTCACTCCACCCTCCCAAACTGTTTTAGAAGTCAAGAGATGAAATCTTTGTACCCTTAACTTGTTACTGCTGTAAGCTGCAGTTCCTAGTGATGCACATGATACATGTGCACTGCTGTGAACTGGATTTAATAATGGTGCCCACAATACACAAACGTGGGCAGTAGCACAGCACTGAGCAGAGCAAGTGTCAGGACATGAATGTGAGCCCCTGAATGGGCCAAACACACAAGGTTCAACTCAGACACCATCCTGCTTCCTTTTCCCTCCCACTACCATTCCAAGAAAAGACTGCCACAATATTGATTTGACATACAAGGTTGTCTCATATTAGACTCAGATGCTCAAGCTTAGCCCTTAGCTGGTTTTTGCCTAAACAGCAGTGGATAGGTAAGCAAAGTACATGATTTGCTGTACCAGCCTTTCATGCCTTTGCAGTTTTGCAGTAAACACACTTACTGGCACAAGAGCTGCACTTTTGTATGGTTTTCTGACAGACTTTTAAAGTGACTATCTGGGCTCAATTCTTTTACAGGGGAGGGGAGTGGGCAGGTGCTATATTTGTGGATAGAAAATAATTCCAGAAAGGAGGGATGCAGAGAGAAGAAAAGCAACCAAATCCATTTCATGACAGAAGCAATGTCATTGGGAAGAGTCACTGCTGCAGCCTGGGGAGAGCTCGCCTCATCCTCCCAGCCCAGCCACGCCCGATGACTCAGGCTCCCATCCATTATGCACGGAATGAAACCCGACCTTCCGGCGCATACTGCTGCCAGCAGCCCG
>WEIU01023132.1:213247-298932 GCA_013389925.1 Aegithalos caudatus
CTCACTGCTCCTGGAGCCAGTCACAAAACTGCCATTGATTTCACCAGGCACAGGCAGGAGTCTTGCTTTAACTATATTTGTTAAAAAAATGAATTTACCATCTTTAGGAATTGCTCCAGGGCCTATTTACTTTTTCACCAGGCTTTGAAAGACCATTAAAGCAGAGCACAGACATTCCCAGGGTTATGAGTTTCACTGGTATTTTTAGGAGAACACCAAGGCTGATAAGGCTGAGCGAGAAGTATATCTTGATTTTGTTCAGCTATTGTTCTGTCATTGTGATTTGTACAATTCAATTTTATGTATTTTACATTGCTATAAAAGGTAAAAAATGCATGAAATATGAAGCCATCCTGGGATGCGAAACATGAATCATCACCAGATTGAATTAGCCAATACTCAAGCGGGATACTCCTTTCCTGCCTTCTCCTGTCCCGATGACCTTGAGAAAGGGCTCACAAGACACATTTCCATGCTGTTGGATCCTTCCCAGGCAGTTTGCACAGGCATTGTTCTACCTTGAAACCTTTTTAGGAAACCTCTGGACTCAAGACAACATTGTAGGAGATCTATACAGGGCAAGCATCCATAATAGCTCCTCAGTGTTTGCCACCTCCGGGCGACTGCAGGATCCTTCTACTCAAAGCAGAGGATTCAGTCCCAGTTTGTTGCCAATCCTGCCTCAGACAAAACTAACAACAAGAGTTAACACAAGTTACCTTGGCTTTAAGATTTTGCTAGGGGCTTAACTTTCTGCCAGGTAAGGTTCCCTCCTTTGTATTAGTTAAGATAATCAGCAGCTAAGGAGAAAGGCCACTGGCAGGCAATTCAGAGACCCCAAGTTCCTATCTCACCTGGCAGCAATCTCTTTTTCTCTGTTTTCTGCCTTGCAACACTAGGAGAAGCCAGTTAAGCTACATCACTGTAAACAAATCTGTATCGCAAAAACATCTGCTTCATCTGCATAATACCAAAAGAAAGCCTTGTCTTGACTTGTGCAATAACAAACCATCCACTTGCTGTTCATTTAAAGTTTGAATTCTGGCTGCTCAGACTTGGCCATTGAGCCTCTTGCTGGATAACAGCAGAGCTATCCCCTGAACCTTGCCCTGAAAGGAGCAGTTCCCCACCTCTCACGTGCCTCCACCTGTCCCTGGGTGTTGGTGGCTGACACCTGCGCTGTGCAATGCCTGCCAGCAGCTCTGGAATATGGGCAAGAGAATTCTAACTCAAGTCTACTTATTCTCAAAGTACTGATGCAAGGCAAAGAAAAGAACGTAAAGCAGAAATCAACACTCCCTGTCCTCTACTGTCTTTTTCTTTGTGCCTGCAACAGATTAAACAGGATTTTACTTCATTTGGGTCTCTTCCTTCTTGAATTTTCCCAGCTGCAAGCTACTCCATCCACAAAGCCTTAACCTCATTCTTTAACAATGAACTTATGCTGGAGACTAACAGCTGACAAAGTCATTTTGCTGGATGAAAGGAGTGTGATTTGGTCATGTTCTATTGAAGTATTTAAATGGTATATGATATTGTTTGAAAGACAGGTAAGGAAAGGAAAGACAGACTGCTTTTGTGGCTGGTAAATGTCCTTTGTTCAGGAAGTTTTTTTTTATGAAGAATAATATTAACATTAACAGGATCGAGCCTTGCTATATATAAACAGAAATCCTTCCTCTGTCCATTTATGAAAACTTCAAAATGCAGAAAGGAGAACTATCACAGATCAGTCATTTCCATGCCCTAACGAAAACAAGCAGTTGTCTGACATCCTTTGGCAAACAGTTTAGGACTTGAATCCCTGCATGTACGTTTGCATAGGTAATGAGCTAATTTCCTTAGCCAGGGAGTGAATAAACCAGGGACAAGCCATTTTTCAGGAACACACACAGGGATGAGCCACATGCAGCACACAGAGTGCTGCCAGTACAGCGATTTTCTGTGACTGATTTCTGCTGTCAAATACCACTGATAGCGTTTGAGCAAACCATTAAAAATACAGGCAACAAGAATTCATCTTCTCCCTCTGATGGACAGACCAGCAAAAGGAATTGCTCTCTAGCCCTGCAGTCCCCTCCTGACACTCTTCCCCCAGAGCAGCTGCACACGCATGAGCACGCATCAGCAGCGGGCAAGGGATGAGACAGCATTTTCCAGATCTAAATCCCAGTGCCTAATGAGAACTTATCCCCTTGCTGTGAACCTATCATCAAAACTGTCTTTCCAGACATCAAATCCCTTCAGTTATTCAGTCTGCTTCAGAGATTTGGAACTGGGATATATGAATCTAAAGCAACACCTGCCTTCCATCTTTTCTTTGTTTTTAAAACATTTTTTCAAGGATTTCTTTTTCCTTTTAAATATACAGATTTGGAATTTAAGTCTATAATTAAGAGCATTACAGAGTAGGCAGTGAATCTGGAAAGACAGAAAAGAAACAAACAAATTCATCAGAATCTATTAAGTGAACACTGTATTTCTAAGGGCTGTATCTCCAGAGACATGCTGACTGGAACAGCCAGAGCATTTGCTTCCCAAGTAGGGCCAAGCCATTTATCAGACAAGCCATTGATCACACACATTGTTTGGCACTGTCTGCTCTGAGCTTGCCCACCTCCTATCCAGCTGTAGCTGCAGGGCTCTGACCCTAACCAAAGGAAAGGGGCCAAGATGAGATTTTGCACCTTAAGCAGATTACCCAGGAGACAGTGCTGGCATTTGATGACTTGGTTATGGAACTGCAAACAGGACACCGAATTCTTGGGGCAGGCAGCATCAGAGTGGGTTAAGAGCTGTGTTCAATGCAAGTGGTTAGAATTACCAGACAAAGCAAGAGCAGTCCTGACACTTACTGGCAAGATCCCAGGGTATAAGTGATTGATTCTGTAAAACTGGCAATATCAACTCTTTAAAGACTTGCTCGAAGTCTGAAGAATAGTTTGAACACTTCGAGGAAGTACTTCCCAGAAATACTTGGAGGAAAAGTATTTTCATGAATAAGAGCACAGAGGGAAAAAATACTCACTAGTGACTGGGGATGAAGAGTGGAGGAACAATATATTTTGGCTAGCTGTTCTTAGAACCACTAAAAACTTGTGAGAACTACCAGGGCACCTCCAAACATCCCCACACCACTACTAGTATAACATCATGTACTGAATGGTTATCAAGTATATTTTTGGAGTAATACTTCACTATAACATCTCACAATAACACTTTCCAAATAATTTTCCAAACTATCTTTTAAATTCATTTAACTCACCCCTTTTTTCATCAGAGCTCCGTAAGGTACACCAACACTAAACTAAGCAACTGAAGAGTGACTAAATATCTACTGATGTTAGTTGGTGCACAGATGTCTTTCTCATCTAGAAGGTACTTCCTAGAAGACACTGACCTCAGAAAGCAATGAGCAGGCTGTTACAGAAAATATATGTCTGTTTTTCCTGGTTCCATGTTGAGGCAACAGCTCACAAAAGAAAAAAAAAAAAAATAAAGGGCAAAGTTGTGGTGTATCTAATTCCTGAGTAGGTACACTCCTCATACCTGTTCCTCTACAAATATAAAAGAAACCTACAGTTCATTCTGCCAGGAAATCTGATGTTTTGAACCAACAGTATAACCTGAACGTGTTATTAAGACACCACAAATTAAAACAGCTGTTAGACAAAAATCTCAACTACTGTTCAGTAAGGAAGTTCCTTTGAATAATGAATGCCTTTCATGTGTTCATGGCAGCATCCTATGCTATGCCAACCACAAGGAAAGGGACGTCATCCCTTGCCTTGCTTCATATTTAGAATCTTTCGTAACAACAACCAAAAATCCATCATGCTAAATTATTAACCTGCAAATCTGTGCCTGCTGCACCCACAAGGCAGCACCATTACAAAGGTACAGAAAACAGGTTCTTGCACCTGGACCAGATGTTCTGAGCCATGAGGATGGCAGAGAAACACTACCCCACCACTTGGGAGGGATCACACCCATGAAGAGTAACTTCAATACCTGCAGCACAAAGTCTCTTCTTTGCAAACTAGGATCTCACTGCAGGTCAGGTTATAAGCCCGTTGCTTGTTTTGTCTCATGTTTGCTTCAGTTCCTTCCTGATAATGGTCGTAATACGTAAACAAATATAATGCTTAGGTCACATCCAGTTACTCGTGAGAAAAACACATTTCGATGTGAAACATGGCACATGAAATATTCACACATTGACATGTGTTACAGCAGGATGCACACAATCCTGAAATAAAAGCAGCAGGAAGGAACAGAGGGAAATTGCTAATTTTTTTCAGTCTTCAGTCCAGACCTTGTGATTTCATCTCCCTGGAGAAGTGACTGCTACAGCAAGAACTAGTTTTCCCTTAGAATTAGCAAAACCTCTCCCTGCCTGGCCCCATACTCTGCTGTCACTGCTCTTGGACAGCAGTGTCTACTGCAGGTCAGGAAGAGCACTTCTGTGTTTCTCTATGTTCTTCCATTAAGCATAAAATGGGGGCATCAGGAGAGGGGTGTAAATCCAACCAGTGATAAGGAGATGCAAATTCATAGCCTTTAATAACAAGGCCTTCCAAAATCCTGGAGAGATTTTATCCTCTATTTTCAGCTGGTATTGGAACAAAGCCATAAAAGCTTTACATTTAATGTTCTGCAGGACATACTGAACTTTGGGCTGCTCATCTCATCATTCACACTGCAAGATGATCTAGCAGTCCTGCATTCCCACTTGTTTTGTCAGTGGAGCATCATTCTCCTTCACTTTATTCCTCAAAATGCCAGAGCACATCACCCTGCAAGACAGTGAAAGATGAAACACGGTGAATGAAAGCAACAAAACTAAAAGCAGCAGCACCAGCAAAGCAAAACCGGTAAGAAAACTACATGCAACCTCCACAGCCTTTAAAAAAAAATATTATTAGAATGTGGTGACAGAGGTAGCTCTTGACAGCAGCTCTTGCCTAGAGGATTTTCTTTTAATGCTAATTAAAAATATATTTTAAAAAATAGACCTGACACCCAGAGATGACAACCCAAACAGAATTTCTTAAAAATGCTCAATTATCCTGCCCTCTCTGAAGGACAACTTAATGAAAATCTTCCATTTTGATGGAACAGAGCTACTTTGCAAAGATCTCACAAGAATGGATGTTTGTAGGCTCTTTTTGGTTCTGAGTCCCTCAATGCCCACAATTTATTCTACATACCACAAATACTCTGCTGCTAAAGCCAAGGTATTTCATCCGTTAAACTGCAGAAAAAACTTCCATGTGCAGCACTGGACCAGGCAGGTCTGTGACATTTTCTGGCAGTGTAATGAGGGTCTGTTAGAGCACTCAATATTTTCTTTCCTTTCTGTTCTCTTCCCTTCCTTTAAGCTAACATCCTTTTCCTGTGCCTGAGGGAGAAGGCAGTTGATAAAAGCCGAGTTCCTGTTCACAGATAAGTTTAGAAAGCAGGCAAGCTCAGAAGTTCCTTGAGTAAGCTGTATTCCTACCACCTTTTCTCCCCCCCTGTCAGAGACGTCTGAGCCCCACACAGGAACCAGGCTCACATTGTTCAATAGCCAGGGACGTTTCCACAGTAGCTGGGAGGGCCGAAAGCTCTTTCCGCTCTTTGTTACAATTTTTTTTTTTTTTTCCTTCCTTCTTCCAACTTTCCAGTTAAAGAATATTGCTGGGGCATTTCTGAAATAATTCAGGCCGAGCTTCAGAGAAAAGAACAAGAGACAGGTGTAACTGGGGGGGAAGCAGCCCAGGATGCTCGTGAAGCTCTTGCTGGTCTGTAGTACAGTAGGACTGGCAAAGCTGCTGGAACACTCAGCCCATCATGGATATCGTGATGGTTCTGGGCACAGCTTAAAGCCACAGGCTCATGAGACCTCTGCACACCCCCAGAGAACTCCTCTGCCACGCCAAGAAGGTTACTGGGAGGCAGGAGGGCTCAGGGAGGATACTCAGGATTACCCTTCAAGTGTGATCTCCTCACACCAGGAAGAGAGAGGCGATTTTGAAGCTGCGAGCCCACAGCCACAAAATGGGTAAGTACCCCACACATAATGAGAGTGCAATCCTTTCTGATACTCTTATATTCTATTGATACAGGACTGTTTTCATTAGAAATTTCTCAGTAAAATACATTAGATTTTAGGGGCTAATCTATATCCAAACAAGAATGCTTTAAATGTTTTAACCACACAAGCAGAAAGCTGAATTGCCTGTGGAGGATGAAACCACACATGAGATCAGCTCTTTGCTTAATCTGAGACAGCAGAATGGGGTTAGGGGTGTGCATACACCCAGCAGAGGTGAGGCCTCCCAGTTCTGCCATAAACCAAAACACTACCTCTGGCAAAGCAGAACTAGAGGAAGTTAATTTGCTGTTTCTTATCATAAACCAATGCTGATTATTTCTGCCGAGCAGGGCAAACTTTGCCCATTAGCAGAATGTGCCTGCCTGCAGACTTGGGCCTCAAAAACGGAGAGGGAAAGAGAATGGCAGGATGTTAGCAAAATAAAAATAGTGAGGAGTAAATATAACAAACTAAGGAATAATGAATAAGCATGACAATTACTACAAATTTCACAGCCCCACCCAACTTTCAAAGGTTTTCATACCAGCAAAATGCTTTTCATGGTAATCTGTGGCAGAAGAACAGCCACAGTGAGAGCAAAAGGCATGTACTTGACTAGAAATATTCCCAAACCCTATGATTTGTGTAAGTTTTACAGGGCATGTAAGTAGGTCTCTAAATGTTTAAAATAGATGAAAACCAAGCAGGACAGTGAATGAATCTTTTATAGCCTTGATGGATGGGTACAGCAGAGCCCTGTTCAGGAGAGCTGAAACAGCAGCACACTGAGTGCTGTTCACAGCTCAGTGCTCTAGGATGCCCTGGTATTTTTCCCTTTAAATGCTCTTGAGGAAAGGAAAAAAAGTGTAATGGAAAGGGACTATAAAACCTTGCTCATGTCATGCTTTGCTTTCATGCAAGCTGAAATCTGCAATCTTGTTTCTAATCTCATCTACATGTAAAATTAAGGCCTCCCATCTTCACGTAACACGGTGAGTGTATGAAAACCTTTCTATCTTTCATACTACGTCTTCCCACAAATCTGAACCTCCCCCAACAGCCCCAAGGCAGTTCCTAAAGCCTGCAAGTCTTCCTGATGGGTAGTGTTCAATAGTGATGTGCTCTATTAATTCACCAAGTCCTGGTTAATGCAGTTCAGACACTGTCAAAGGAAGGAAACAAGGCCCAAGGGGTACTCTGGGCTTCCAAGTTACACTGCGAGGTGGTAATAATTTGACTGCTAGTTGAAATGCTGAAAACATTCTGAAAACTCCCAGAACTAGGAAAATTCAATGCTGTAAAAAGGTCAGCACTACAGGGCATCAAGATGCTGTAATATACTGTCCTAATCAGGATTTCTTCCTTGGCTCTGTAGCTCTGTTCAGCACCAGCTTGTCTAATTCAGCTCAATACCAGCTATGAGTCATCCTAATTTCCTCCCAAGGAGAGAAATACTTCCTTTTTATAGAGATAGTTGCATAATGAGTCAAATCATAACATTCTTCCCAATTACAAAGCTATGTGGATGACTACAGACAATCCAAATCTAGCCTGGCAGTAGCTTTAAGGTATTTGTTGTTTTGTAGAGCTGTCACACTTATAGCACACACAATGCCAGGCAGCTGCGACATCTTAGGAAAGAAATTTGAGACTTTGAGAGGAATTATATCTAAAAGTAAAGGGAGACAGGGTGAATAAGAAGGGACAACACAATTCTTCTTGTAACCAGACTCCAAATTCTAAAACGGTTGAAGCAACACACCTTCAGAGCATGAAGCCCTCGTGTGCCTGTCAGCTGCTGTGGCTGCAGTGCCCTGCTATGCACAGACACGATGTTGTCATGAACCTGGTATTTCCTCCCTACAAGTGTGACACATTCCCTGGAAAAAAACCATTGAGAAACACGGTTTATATCTCTCAAGAGGAGAACAAGAAGAAAAGCATCAAGAGCTAAATAGGAATTGAGAGATAAAGGCAAAGACATGTCATAAAAAGGTGTGACAGACATGCCAAAAAAAGCCCAGGATGGTGGAGAATAGTTTTCTACCAAAATGATGTCTTACATCTAGCTTGCTTTTGAAAAAAGAAAATACTTTTTCTGCAGAACTAGGAAGCAAACAAAGCCTATGTTAACTTGGTCTTTGTGACAATGTTTTGACTCTCATTATTTAAAAAAAATAAAAGCAAGATGTGTTTTGTTCAGCCGCTTATTTTCCCTTTGTATTAGGACTAGAGGTAGTTACAAAATATTCTTATATTTTTTTTTTAAATGTAGAGTATCATTTTTCACATTGCAGTTATTTGAATAATTGAGACCATCATGATTAAGTAGTGTAAGGTATTAGTCAGAATCCTCTGGTTTCTGTTTCAACACATGAGACGAAATGACGCATTAGAACCCAGTCAAATGCTGGAAAAATGTTATTTTGCCAATTCCTCTAAAAATAATACGGTTTTTCATGTAAGAGTTTTAAAATATAAATCAGTAAGAAGTCACTGGCCTTTAGAGGAAGAACTAGGGAACAGCTTAGCATCTCAGCTGTTGCTTGTATCTGAACAAATAGAAGTCAAATAGAGGTTTTTGCATGTTCAAATGGACAAGTGTCTGTATGTGTACAAAATCAAAACTATCAAAAGAAGCCAACTTTCCAAAGGAAATCAACTTTCATACTGCTTTTCTCCCCAGCAGCTGTGTCTCATATGAGCTGACTGAGTTGACTTCAGCTATTTTATTCTACTGCTGAGGTAAATGGATTCACACGTACCCAAAAGTTTCAGCAGAATTAAAAAGGGAAATGAAGAGACCTGTACATCAGGAACAGTCAGGCTCACAACTCAGATTTCATACACTTAGTGCTGTATTTCATTAATGAAACCAAGACAAATGAAGCATGTAAAAGGCACACGCAGCTCCAACAGCAAAGCCCAAAGGTGCCTGTACCCTCAGTTAGCCTGACCTGTCTGTCAAGTAACACTGTAAAACAGACCACTTAAGCATTCCAGGCTAAAAATAATCTTAGGGAAAAGAAAGCAGAGGTTATTTTTAACCTTGCCCCTCAAGAACCACACTGACTGAGCCAGCCCCCAGGTGGACAGCTCACCCTGTGAGGGAGAAATGGACGGTGGTGCTGGCATGGAAGGAGCACAGCAACTACAGCTGGCTTCCCCATCTATCCAAAGACTCATAGAACTTCTGTTTCCAGAAGGGTAATCACTGCCAAGTGGCCCCTGCTCTGGTTTTGCCCTGCAGCTGGGTACGTGGTTCATTTTTCCTTCTTTCTTTTTAATCCACAAACACAGAGTGTGAGCTCCTGGGATTTTTTTTTACAACATACCTGCAAAAAATGGAAAAAAAAAATTAAAAAGTCCCCAAACTCCAACACATGATCTATTAAATAGGAAAGGCAGAAATCTTCAGGTTAAGTAAATCCTTAATTTTGTTAATATATTTTGAGTTTTGGACACACAGTTCTGTGAAGTCACCCTTGATTAGAGGAAGGTTTCCTGCTGCCAGCCAGGTGTGTTGTTATCTCTCTTCATTCCACATCAGAGAGCCACAAAGAATCAGGCTTGTTCTCATGACTACCCAGTGTGTCAAAACATGTAACTATCCTCCCAAGTGGACACGAGCAGAGAAAACCCAAATCACTTCTTCTAAGGAAAGTCAATGTTCACTCTAAATAGATTATTATTTTTTGTCTGCTTTTACAGGAAGAATCCATTAATTTAATTAAGACCAATTTCACACTGACTCATCTATTTCTTCAAAACAAGGCAGAAAAAAGGGGCTTTTGCAGGAAGCTTATAGGATATTGAAATTTCCCACCAAAGGGGCACAGAATATAAGTTTAAAACAGAACAGTTTGGATGAAGTATATCTAAAAGTGATCTTCAGCCCCTGACATCCTGCAAAGCAGTGGAACAGCCACTGAGTGCTCAACAACAGCTTTTGCAGTGCCAAGTGCATCAACAGAAGCAATGGTTTCCTATTAAAGTTAGGCACTTGGCTCCCTTCAGGACTTCAGGAAATTCTCTGATATTTGGCTGTCATTGAGCAGCTCAGCTGCAGGTGGAAGAGCTCCCCATTAGCCTGCTTGATGCAAATGACACAGCTCCATTCCACACAGTGCAGGAGTTACTGAACCCTCTGTGCCCATGGGATTGATTTGTTTCACAGCTCATTACTGCAAGCTGCAGCAATTAATTTCTTCAGCAGATAGCAAGGGAGCTCCTGTTTCAGCATAGCCACAGAATCACCCTCAGCACTATCAGCAACTGGACCCAAGACCTTCCTGCTTGTGTGGGTCAGCGCCCCTTGAACAAGTGATCAGTGGGCAGCCCTGAACAGATTTGCCCTCATGCCCCAAACACGGTCAGGGCAAACCTTGCTGCACGCTGCCATGTGCCAGGGTGGGAAGCTTGGCTTCCCAAGCAGGTTTGACTCCCTGGCATCAGCACAGGTGTGCTAAAGGGTGGCCACTGGCTGAATTCCTGCTTCCAGATGAGGTCTGACAAAGGAGGGAGCAGGCTGTACCAGGGGTGAACTTAAGTCTGCAGTAATCAAAGGATAAAATCCAAGTGTAAGCTGCCCTCTCAATGAGCTGCAGAGCTTCCAGTGCAGGGTGGATAATAGAAATGAGGTAATGGCTGTGCTCTTGAAGAGGAAAAACCTCTTGCATTTACTTCTCTGAAATAGTTTGTACAACAGTTGAATTTGGCTCAAAACCAGCTCCCAGTCAAGCCTGCTGTTCCTTGAACTCTTGCTCCCAATTCAGAACTGCATTTGCTCAAAGTCTTCACTGTACTATGGTTTTAGGACATCCTGCAGGACAGCAGTATCCCAACTGGTAACAGTCTACCTGTTGGAATACACATTGCATTCAACCTGGGTTACTCTGGAAGATTTCCAGCACTGCATGGAAATCCACATGTTTGAAACTACCACTGCCACTCTTCAGTCCAGTTTGTTAAGGTTAACTGCAATCTGCTCTCACCCCAGTGAAATTAAGGGTGCTTTGTGGGATGAGACACAGGGAGATCCCAGACCCTGCCTGAGAAGTTCTACTCCTTTTGGGAGTTTTCCTGAGGCAAAGATGGAGAAATATGAGACTTTCTGCTGTCTGATTCTAATACAGGGCAGCTGGCTGCTTGGGAAGAGCTGAAGAATTCACTGACAGACCACCCGGCATCACTTGTCTGTTAATTAAAAACCCAGTGGCACACCATACTGCTTTGGTGAGCCAGTGCCTTCCCCAACAGCTGAATACTTTCTGTATTCCATAAAATATAAAAAGATATGTCTGTCTCAATACTGACATGCACAGCCTCAGTTTAGATGAATTTAAATGTGGCACTTTATTTCTGTTTTATTAAGGCTGCTTTTTCTTGTCAGTTAAGAAATTTGCACTGAGGAAAAAAACAACTACAGCTAAAGCTTCTTTCTTGTATTCTTCAACTGGCACACTATAGCACACTAAGCAGGAATTGCTGCTTATCTGGTACCTTTTGTGCTGCATAGGAAAATGTTACAGTCTGGAAAAGTTTTGCACACAGTGAGTAGTAGACACAGCCATGGCTAGGCAGGAGTTCTCAAAGTAATTATAGATACTGGCTTCCTTGAGAATAGAAACCTGAGGAAACTGATGGTGAAGGACAACTCAGTTGGACCGGTACAGCCAAAGGAATAACAAAACTCATGAAAAACATCCCAACATCCTGAATTCCTGAAGCTTTTGTTCAAGCAAAAATTCCACTGACCTAGGAAACATCTAAAATTATGCACTGCAGTGCCAATCAAGAGAACATGTTGCAAAGAGAACTAAAGTATGTCAGTGCCTCGCTGAGCTGGGGAGCATTACTCCCACACTCTCACGCTGTAATTGTCTGTATGAAGGAAAGTCACTACCCCATATTCATGTGAGCAGAGTCAATTACTGCAGAGCAGCCATCTCACCTTTTCTCCTGGTTCTCTGGGGTTTTTTTTGTTTCCTATGATAATAGGGTGGCCCAGTCAAATCCCAGAATCAGAGAAAGAACTGCCTTCATTTTGCTGTTTCAGTAAAAGCAGAACAAGGTCCAGTGTAAGAAAAAAATCATTTTAGTATCAGTTTCTAAATACCTGAAAGTTTCAAACAAAAAGAGCTTGAGCTAACCTACATTTGCTGAATCTTATTTAAATACAGAGTGCTTTGTCATCAGATATATTTAACCTCAGACAGAAGAATACAGTTGCCTCAGAGTTAGGCAGAAGTGAATAGATGCATGTGAACACTATTTAATAAGATTAATTCATAATTAGAATGAAGTCTAGGGGAAAAAAAAAAAAAAAAAAACAAACAAAAAAAACCAAAAAAACCCAAAAAAAAAAACAAAAAACAAAAAAACAAACAAACAAAAAACACACCACAGTCTAGCAAAGAAAATTATTAAAACACTTTTTTCCTGGATTAAAAAAAAAAGGAATAATTTCTTCAGAATGTGAACCAGGAAAAGCCACTGAACAAATGGAACATCTACAGCCCTGAATTTCTGAGGGTCCCCTCAAGTGTTGCTCAAACTTCCAGCATTGTGATGAATGTTACTGTTCACCAGATTAGAGGGAAGGCTTTTCTGCTCTCCTCACATGAGCAGCTTCTCTCCGTCCCTCTCTCTCCCTGGCAGCAGAAGCTTGCACCAAAAGGAAACTGTATTAAAGAGAATAAAAGCAGAGGGTGTTAAGTTGGTTACATATTCAGTGAATGAAGCGACATAGTTACAAAGAGGAGAAAAAATGCAGCACCAGAACACAAAGCTGCTGTTGTGAAGAAACCAGAAACCAGCTCAAGAAAGAAAGTGCTATTTGTGAAGGAGCAGCTCTTTGAAATTTCACAGCCTGATTCAGAGCCTTTGGTGCCAGAGAAGTCCTGCTTGCCTCGCTGAACTTTAGATCAAGCCCTTTTCAGTCTTTTACATTGTTGCACTTAACATTAAAGAATGACATATTTTCCCTCAAGGTCAATCCCATTAAAGAGTATTTTTAGTTACAGATAGCAAAGTTTCCCTAAAGGAAGCATTTCACAAGTTGTAAAAAAAACCAAAAAACTGCAATAGAAGTTTCATCTTTGGGCACATGTATCTATTTGGCAGCTCATTGCAGACCTTATCTACTTATTTGAGGAAAGAATAAACTTCGATAAGTTTTATGGAACTCAAAACCTCTCAAAGTTTTTGAGATTAAAATAAAAACATGCTATTACATAGCCTTCCAGCTCCACATATAAACCTTTAAGATCAAGTGAGAGACAACCAGTGAATATTAAGAAAACTGGACATAAAGAACTGTGACCAGCAATAATGGAAGTAATGAATGTTTTGACTGAGAATCCACCACATTCCCCCCTTTTTCCCCTCACCCTGTTCATTCTGCAGAATACCAGTAACTGTCCAAAGCAGGCATCAAGTTGGGATCAACCACTGATTCAACGTCTGATACAACAGAACCCTTTTGTATAGGTGGGAAGCCCACCAGGTACCTTCAACACATTACCATGTTTTGAAAAGGAATCCTTGTGTTTCCTGTTCCATGTGTGTCCACATCCACGTGTGCAATACAGCAAAAGCACCCACAGTCCCACAGTGCCTCATTCTTGCTCACACAGGTTGGTGCATGTGCACATTTGGCTCTAGGTGGCTGACATGACTCCAAGGACTTCTTAGGAAGGACTTGCATATGGTGGGGAAAAAAAAATCAGCCCAGCTGATGATTCACTGGGTGTGGATTGTTTTCATTAGGAAAGAACAAAACCCCCGAAGGCAAAGAATCCTGTTTTAAAAGGAGGTTTCCACACTGAGTACAGACTCCTGCCTGGATCTGGCAGGCATCCTGCTGGCAGGGGCAGGGATCCTGCACCTAGCAACGCTCCAGCAACAGTGCCCGGGCACTTCATCTCCCCACGAAAAAGTAGAGAGGATTCGAGGGGGGAAAGCTTCTCCCAGCTCTGCCTTGCCAAGTGCATGAGAGAGGACAGCCCAAAACCAAGCACAAACCAGGTCCCTGTTTTAGAGTTATTAACTGACACCAAATACCAGAAAAGTGCCACAGCTATTAAAGCCTGGCAGTCTAAGGCACACCTCAGAGACAGGTGTCACCAGACCAGCACCAGCCGGTCTGCTGGATTTTACTGAGTGGTTTTACACTCTGACACAAGCAGTGTTGGACTCTGGAAGAGTAATACTTCAGTAAGAACTTGAGGATTTGTCTTCTAGTTCAATCCCATAAGAACCAAGACTCCCATTGATCATAGGCCCAAAATTTCCCCCAGTCACTTGCAAAGGCCTCAAAGCTACAACTCAAACAAGTTGTTTTGGCTGGAAATCACAACAAAGGCAGCAGCCTCCTTTCCTGTCCTGCTTTCCCAGCACTGCAGGCTTTGCCAGATTCCTTCCCTTGCTTGCTTCTAAGAGACGAAGAGCTTTGCTTGCATGAGTGCTTGCTGAAATCTCAATCACATTTTCCTTAAGAAACAAGGGAGCAAAACAGACTACAGCCCAGCAAGCCTGGTGAACTGCTCCCAGCTAGCACAGGCTGTCTGCCCTTCCATCCTGATGTTTCCAGCTTCCTCCCCTTCTCCTGGCTGCTGCAGTGCCAGCTTCTGCTTTTCTGCAGGACTTGGTTCCCCATTGTTTCACCAAGTCCCTGAGAGGGGCAAACTTTTTCCATACATGCTGATAGTTGGAGAATTGGTTCCTGTATTCCCATGTAAAAATACACTGCCTAAAGTTCTGCTGTTTTCATTATAGTTACTACTTGTCACTTCCTGCCCCTTCTGGTCTTGGATTTAACCATCAAATTTCAGCCAAATCTTGACTTTAAAGGAAGAGGCTCACCTACACTCACTTGAATAGCTGCCTATGTAATTCTGACTTGGAAAATTATTCAGACTATTAAAGCTCACTTGTCCTTGCTAGAAGCATAAAACTAAAACAACCATTTCCCCCAAATATTATTTTCCTGCAGGTGATGGGAGTAATTATTCTGTAGCTAGCCTATTTAATAAAATCCAATCACTTACTATATTATCTTGAAGAAACCATACTTGGGAATATATTAATGGAGTTAATGTTGGATTAAGTTTTCCAAAGCAGTCTGCCTCAACCTGATGAGTCAGTCATTAGACATCTGAAATGGCAACATGCCTAGAAATGCAATTTGATATTTAAAGTGACATTAACAAACATGTTATCATGGGTTGGAAATTTCTCCTGCAAAATGAAAGGGCTGGAAATGGAACTAATGCATCAAAGTTCAGACAATCAGCCCTTTTGTAACAAACTCAGATAAACATCTCAAATGAAAACAAATGAATTGGGAGTGGAGGGAGAAGGTAGGAAGCATTTTCCACTTGCCTCATCATACAGCTGGGAAAAAATACAAAAGTAAAAATAAAGGCCCTTCTGCATTTCACTTTTTCTTGGCACTGTTACAGCCAGAGACTTAGAGACCTACTTCAAACTCTTTTCCCACGTTTTTCTTCCACTAGGAACTGGTGTTCCTTCACGCAGTCCCGGCTGGTCACATACATAGAAGCCTGCATGAAGGAGAAGTACATTGTCAACTCCCAACAGCCCTGCCCAAACGGAGCCCCAGACTGCCAGAAGATCATGTAAGTGTCCTAAATAAAACCAGTGAAGAAAATAGAATTTTCTCTAAGTATCTAAAGGAATGTTTTCAACAGTATTGAAGCCTCATCATATTTCTAGGGGTGTTTTAAACAAATTTCTATCTTTGTTGGTACCCATGACACTTTGGAATAATGTGTTTAATAATAAAACTCTCTCTACACCTCATCAGAATACTATGGAAGTTCAGGATCAGTCTAAACTTGATGGTAAAGGACTCTATGAAAATAAACCTAATGCCCAAACCATTCCTCCCCAGGTACAGGACAGCTCTGAAGCCGGTCTACCAAGTGAAACAGAAGGTTCTGAAGTCTTTGCAGTGGAAATGCTGTCCTGGATTTATTGGCAAAGACTGTGAACAGCGTGGTAAGCAAAGCTGCAGAACAAGTATAGGAATTAGTGACTAAATGCCAGGCACAATGGCAAGAAATGAATTTGCCCACTTTTTCTCCTTTTTTCCAGAATTGATGCCTAGTTTTTTTTGGTCTGCTATGTCCCAAATCACTGATAATTTGAGACAAGAGCTGTTGTCATTAGCTGCAAGTAATAGTTAAACAGCATCAGCAACTTATTCTTCTGTTAATAGCACCTTTGTAATCTTTACACATGGAGAAAGGTATTCATTTGCTAGAAAGCCTGTCAGATATCCATCTTAGAAAAGTCCATCTAGGAATGCCCAATTCCAGGTGGAAACAGATGACATCAGAAAGCAACACTAGTATGTGAAACGCCCCTATGGTCAGTTCACAGAATGAAATCATCTGGCTTGGAAATCACAAGGTGTCCAAGTTGAGAGGAGAGAGCAGCCTTCACTCTGCAGTCTGCATTGCTCCTCCTCTCTGCTTACCCTGGCTGCAAAGGCACTGGCTCCTCGAGCAGGGAGCAGCTCCCCAGCACAGGCAGCGACAGTGCCCAGACTGTTCACTGCTGCTGCCACCAGAACGTTCAGGTAACTGTGGAACAACAAAGAGTAATTCACAGATGGGACCTCCAGAAAAGAAAAAAGCCCCATTTATTTGTAATAGACTAATTTCTTATGAGCAATAGTTAAAAATCATGCTTATGAGCATGAGTTAAAAATCCCCATGCTATACTGCCCAGCACTGCCATGTATGCAATGTTGCTTGCCAGTGCAAGGAAAGTAAGTTCTCCAGAGGTGATGTTCTTTCCCCAGGAAGCCTGTCTCCACACCAGTTGCATGACACATGAAATTCCTGTGTGGCCTTACTAAACAGTAGTAGTTTCTGCAGCTAAAACATTTTC
This sequence comes from Aegithalos caudatus, assembly GCA_013389925.1. NCBI lineage: Eukaryota > Metazoa > Chordata > Aves > Passeriformes > Aegithalidae > Aegithalos > Aegithalos caudatus. The sequence goes on from WEIU01023132.1 coordinate 230,244, forward strand.
ACAGCTGTATCATATCTCAATTGCAGATCCTAATTTTATTCTGGTGCCAGGAACTGAAACTGAAGGACGAGGAGAGTTCTCAAACCACAGTATGTGCTTGAAGTTATTTCGCTTGTCATCCTTTTACATCTCAGTCACTGAACAGGGGGTGAAAAAAAAAAGAAAAAAAAAAAAGAAAAAGAAAAAGAAAAGAAAAAAAGAAAAAGAAAATATTTGAAGCTGTAATTTTAAAGTGATAAGCTACAGACAATCCCTCTAGTGAAAGCATTCTCTGGGAAAGCTTTGAAACAATATATTTATTGATACAAATGAGGGCTTTTGCTATAACAGTCTGTGAATGCTCCAGCAAAGCATCCAAAAGTTTCAAAGCTGTCTGGAAGTCAGTGAATGCCAGCTGGTGCAGAGCTTACCCCTTTCAGTGGCATGAATGTTAACCCCTTGCTCTGCAAAGTGGGCTCACAGGATAGCACACCATGCTCATGTATCTACCAGAAAAACAATCCACCAAAAATGCTATTTTAGAACAACCCCCAGCAGCTCTGAGATTACAATTACAAGGTATTGTAGATTTGTATCTCAGGCTCTCCACCCTACCAGTGTAAGTACCAAGAAGCACCTTCCCATACCACCTGGGAAATGGTGTGGCTTGTAGTGCTTTTAAGTGCCTATCAGCAATTAGCTTCAGGGAAGTATTGCACACTTTGAAGTCTGCAGCTCAAATTCTCAAGTATTTATTTAGAAAAACATCAGTTAAAGGGCCCCTCCATGAGTCAGCTCTGACACTTACACACTGTGCTCCAGACTCCTCAGTGGAATGTCTCAATGGCTTTTTCATCCCCTCCTTTTATTCTAGGTTGTTAAACCTTGCCATCCTTCAGTCAATGGCTTGAAAAGAGTATTCCAAAACATTTTTATGGCATGGGGAGATTGCTAAGAGCATTTTTATTGCCATCACAGCTGTTGTACCTGAAGTTCTCCGCAAATATTTTAATGTATTAGGTTTCCATCACTGTTGAAAAGAATCCTTGCAGATAAACTGCAATTTAAGGTGCCAGAAATCAACAGACCCCCTAAATGTCAGTGCAAAATTTTCAGAGTGAAAATCAGACAGGTGTTCTCAGAGGCCTTGCATGAATACCTGTCACCTGGTCCCTGCACCCTGTTGCATGACTTTGTTTTTCTAATCTTGTGACTAGTGTCAACATCAGTGGATTCCAGAGAAATGTTCGAAGTCATTCAAAATCATGAGGCTTTACTGGATGATCTTCAAAGTGATATTCATCAAGCAGCCAGCACCTTAGGTGACTTACAGAGACTATTTGAAAACAACGGTACAAGCATGGTGTTAGAAGTGAACCAGAGCAACTCAGGTGAGAGGTCTGATGCAGAATTATCAGCCCAGGACAGGCCCTGTGAAACCACACAGATCAGAAAGAAAACGTGGAAGCAAAAACACCCTGATATTCTTTGGTCTGCTGGTTGCTTCTAAAGAGAGAAAAAGTGGGTGCAATCCCAATGCAAATGAATGAACTAAAGAGTATAGTTAAGAGAAATAGGAAATGAGAGGAAAGGCAGAGTTCAGGATATACCTTAATCACAGAATAAAGAGGTTGCTTATATTTAAAATGTGTTAACCTTACTATTCTGCTTCTATGGCTTCTTCTCTTCTGTGGGGGTGCAGAATTTAGATCTTTCTTTTTCCATACTCATGCTATATACTCTGATGTATGGAATAGCACTCTGGTGTTGCATGAAAAAATGAAACATCTTACCCATCTCTGGAACACTTTTCCTGCCACAGGAGAGGGAAAAAAAAAAAAAAAGAGCTGCTGAATTTAACCGACCATAGTGAGCCACTGGCTTGCAGAAACATTTTCTAAGGATAGAGACTATAGTACACAGAGAGTTTCAGGGTACTCAGGTTTGAATTTTCAAGTTAGAAACTGAGCCTTAGTGTAATTCCCATATAGTCCAGATACTTCACAGATTTTTCAAGTTATTTACACCTGACCTAGAACACTCAGCTGTCAAGATGCTGTATATCTCCATGGAATTGAAAGCATGAGAAAAAGAACACTGTGACACAATCAAAAAAGGATGAGCCTACCAACTAAGAACTGTTGGGAAAATGGACAGTTATGGCCACTGACAAAACCACCTGTCCAGTGGTTTCAAAAAGCATCATTTTTAAGATATAAATGGGGAAGTCAATACGTATCAAAGTTATTTTCAGTGCACTCATAGACTCATGTGGTTTACAGTAACCTTGATTTAACACTAGGCTATTTTTACAATAGTTGAAATTTATCATGAGATCAGATTCTGGGGAGTAAGATGGCAACTACTATAGAAAAATGCTCACTTGAGTTATCCTGGCTAGACTGTGTTCCAGAAGCAAAATTTAAATTTTATTAATTTTTTTTCCAACTGCATTAACAGATCATCAGGAAAGGCTTCTGCAGCAAGTTTTGTTTCCTCATGTGGAGAATTTTCTTAGGAAACATTTTAACCCAATGTGGGCAAGCTTCAACAGAAGCTTACAGAACCTCTCCAACATAGTAAGAAACCTGTCCCATGATGTGGAAGCCAACAAGAAAAGCATAGAAAGATTCCAAGAGAGCACTGTGCCCAAGAAGGAATTCCAAGAGCTGGGAACTAAATTTGAATCAAAAGTCCAAGAAAACATTGTGAAAGTTGACCAGGCGAAAAGAGATATAGAGAACCAAGTGCACATGCAGCAGGCTAACATTCACTACAATCTCAGCATGATCAAGGCAGATACTGACACAAAACTCAAGAAGCTTCATAAGATACAGCAGTCCCATTTCTTAGCTTTGAACAACAGCATAGCAGACATGAAACAAGAGCAAAACCTTCTTGAAAATAAATTGGAATCTTTGAAAAAAAATTTAACAGAACTCTCTTCACATCATGGTCCCAAAGATGAAAACAGCCAATTAACCATCAAACAAATGAATGACATTCTGTCAGGACATGCAAAGCAGCTTAAAGAACTTTACATGGAGTCAGACGTGGCCTTTCAGAATATTGCAGTTTTAGAGAGGTGGTTTAAGGAGTTAAAGAAAAACATCTCAAAGTATAGGCCAGAAGATCTTACAATAACTTTAGCTGAGAAATCAGTTATTATGGAAGAAAACAATGCAGCAATGGAAAGGCAGATATCAGAGCTCAACTACACTCTCTCAAACCTTCAGGAAAACTATTCGGATCTACTGCGGTACATGGAGGAATGCAATTGCCAGAGAATATCTTCTGACGCTGATGTACTGGAGGAAGACCCCAGGAATAGCACTTATTCCCCTGAAGATACCCAGCCAAAGGATATGAAGCACTTGGAGTCAGTTTTCAGAGATTTCTTCAAGAGTGAAATCGAAGAGCTCTCCTCGGCTATTCCGTCCATCCATCTGTCTCTTAACCTCCGTCAGGAAGAGAACAGACAGCTTCAGTCACAGGTTATGGCTTTTGCAGAAGACATGGGCTTGCTGAAGAAGAAAGATGAAGAAATTCATCGACACATTAAGTACCTCAACAGCTCTTTTAGCTCTCTTTTGAAGGATGCAATGCGGCACGAAGAAGCGCTGGAGGCTTTACTGAGACACGAATTTCTGGACGTCTTTTTTGAAGATGATTTTAGTAGCCTAATACCATCAATATTCGAGCTGCAAGAATCTCTCAGACACTTCTCAGATAAACTGCAAGAGCAAAACGTGACTTTAGAATCTCTTATGAGGAGATCTCATCCCTTGGAGAGAGGTCACCAGAACAATCATGATGCTCATATGCCTCCTAAGCACCCCAAGGAGGAAACACAAACCTCCTCCACTCTACACGAGGTCAGCAGTCAACACACCATCATAGAACACATGGAACCTAACTATGAGGCTGCCAAAGATGACTCCTTGGAAAGCTCAGCTTATAATGACATCATGACTCTGAAGAATGATATCAAACACCTGAGCCTGGTAATCAAGAGGCATGAATCCAGAGATGTGAGTCTCTGCTGCAATCATACAATAGCAAATGCAATTGAGCCACTCAACGTTTCTGTAGAAACTCTCTCTGCAGATTTAGCAACCATCAAGCGGAATCTGGAGGAACATCTGTTGACTTTTAAAAAGCTTATCGGAAGTAATGAAGAATTAGGTGCCTCAAATGTAAGTCTAGATGTTACAAAGATTCAGTCAATGCTGAACAAAAAAGGGAGAAGGCAACAGAAAGGTCAAGACAAGCAAAGAGACAAGAAAAGGCCTGAGAAACACCGAGAAAATACACAAAAGATAAGTGGAAGAAATACAGTGCAGACAGAACTTGTGGAAAAAGGTGTGGTTTTTTCTTTTATGTGCTTGTGTGCAGGTCTAGCTTCTTTCTGGGCCCTGCTGCAAGTTCCATACACAAAGCATATTAATATTAGTTATGACAACTCTCAGGTATCTTTGGGATGCCAGAGGGAAAAATTCTGACATTATATACATCTTCCCCCTCCACCAAAAAAAGCAGTCTGAGTGAGAACCAAGTTGATATTCTGCTGTGTTTTGCTTAAGGCCAATAAAATTACACCCGTTATAGCTGCTAGGAAATTGGCCTTGAACTAATTCAACTTCAGGTGTTTAGAAGACAAATATTGTTTGTAGATGCTCTTCCTAATACAGTAGCAGTCTTCTCTTTGGAAGCTGACCTGGAATGCTTATTTTTCCCTGTTACTTTGTTATTTGAATCTGGAAGGAGTGTACTTAAAGCACCAAACCCTTCTCAAGGCAGAGGGATGCATGAAATGAACTGCTATAATTTGCACAAGTGCAACAGGCAGGACTGACCAGAGAGCACATCTCTCTTACAACTAAGCTTCAGAGACAAATTTTCAGCTTATACTTCACTGGGACTGGCCAGTTCCCTTTCTCTGTAAACATGTGATCATAAGCACCTGGTAATTACAACCACCACAGATTTAACATTGGCTTTTATGATTGCAGCCCTTGCTATGGACAAATAACAGAGCAAAAATCAGCCCCTTTAGGCATCTGTGCTGCAAAACTGTACTTAAGACTGAAAAAGCAGAGAACATATTGTTAACTAATTTATTTTTAGGGCAGTAAAAAAGTGCTATTTTTTTTCCCAGGGTGGTCCCAGTGTTATACTTTTCCAAGAGTTCTGGGGTTCATTTGATCTTCTCCACTGCAAGAAACCATTTCCAGTGTCTAGCTTTGCAAAGCAGCACACAAAAAACAGGGCCTGATAGGGATTCACTTTATCTCCCATCCCAACTATCCTGGAGAGAGAAGAGCGGTCACTCACTGCTAAAATCCTGTTCCTCTTTCTTTTTCAGACTCACTGGTGGCATTCCACGTGGGATTCTCAGAAAGAAAGGATAAAGAAAAAAACGTGAGGTTTAATGAAACGTACCTCAACTATGGGAACAGCTATTTCCCTGAACACGGCCACTTTAAAGCACCACACAAAGGTGTCTACCTGTTTGTCATCTCTGTGGAGTTCAGCTCGGGGCCAGCGCTGGGACAACTCTCCTTCAGCCGTGGGTACAAAAGAACTCTCTCAAGCAGTCAGAGGAAAAGCCCACATGGAAACACCATGACTACTTTTGCTATTGCAGAGATGGAGAAGGGGGAGACAGTGTGCTTTGAATTGCTGCTCGGCTCTGTAGTGAAACGAAGCCCACCCGGGACAACGATGGGTGGATTCCTAATATCTAAAACTTGAATAGTGACATTTATGTTTTATTAATCTCTTTCCATAGATGCAATGGATGCATTCACTATTGCTTCATCTGTGATGTATTCAATGCTACTGCATGTGTTTAAACATAGCACTACCCTAGGTTTGTCTTCATGCTTCTTTTCTGGAAGTGTTTGGCTTTTGATCAGTTGCTTATGAGCAGCAATGAGATTTTCTTTTAAGTGAAAAGCTAATGGTTTGGACTCCAGATGTATCAGCACACACATTCCCAAATCCTTCCAATGTGAAAACTGCACATGAAAGTTTTGTGGGACTTTCTTTGCTTTTAACACAAATTTTTCCTTTCCTTTGGCAAAAGAATATCCTCCCATGGGAAATACCCCCATCAGTGGCAAGGAAAAGATTTTAGGTAGGACTGCACACTCTCATCTTATGTGGATGGTACCTTAAAACCCAGAAGCCAGGGCAATTTTACCTTTTTGCTCTCTGTGGACCACAGACTATCTTGGAAACTTCTGCAACTCACTCCAATGTCCCAGTCTGTGCACAACAGGAACTCTAGAAGAGATCCATCAATCCCAGTAAAATTCACTCTGTTGTCAGCATTTGCAAGCAAGGATCTCATAAATGGCCCAGCGTCTTTGTTTCTGGGCCTGTGATGTATTTCAGCTAACTGCAAAAATTAAAAGCATTGTTGATATGAATTACATTTACATTTAGATACTAGGAAAGTGTTAACAATATTTTAGAAGTATTGGTGGAAATGCAGTTTATTTCTAAAGTTAATCCTGGAGATTATAATGAATTCAGCCCACAGTTCAGCATTTAGTAAATATTTTAAAACCAACCAAGTAAAACTAAATCTAAAAGGCAAGCTCATTGGTCTGTTGTTACTGCTGAATATAAATTTGTAAGCAGATAAAACCAAAAAGTAGAACTTTGGAAATGTAGAGGGGTGGTTTTGGTGTTGTTTTTTTTTTTTTTTTTCATTTCCAAAACTTCAAGGTGACCGTGCTTGGTCATGTCTTAAACTTTTCTTCTGTCAAATAAAACTTCCCAAAGACTTTCACTTTAAAGAAGTTCAAGTATTGTGGTATTTTTGTCTAACCTAATACCTTACAAACCAGCATTAAAACAATTAAATTTGCCTAAATGAGATGCACTTTGAAATTTTCCAGTATTTTTGATGAAGATATACATTTTTATTACGTAAATTTCACCCTTTTAAGGTAGCTTTTTTTAACACATCTATTCTGCTGTTATGAATTTTCTCCCCACCTACCTGTATTCTAAGCAATGCTAAACTATCATTAATTGTTAAAAACACCCAGCACACTGGTACCAACACACAATGCACTTGAAGCAACAGTTTGACAAGCAGACAATATATATCTTTTGAAATAAAGCTACAAAGCAATTTCAGCTACTGACTTGCTGAGAAGATTGTTTTCTCTATCTTGAAAAATCCAAGAAAACTAACAATTAAAAATGCTCCTTATCTCCTCCTGGCCAACGCTGATTTCCACAGGAGATGCAAGGAGATGGACACCAGGCCAGGTGTCCCTGTTTTTTAGCACAGAACCATGGCTCACACTGCTCTGCTGCAGGGAGCACAAAGTGCCTGCAAACTCAGTGTCATTTTCTGTCCCACTTTTGCTCAAAATATCTGAGCCAAGAAAGAGAAGAATAAAATTGAAGAGGTGAAGTGAAGAAAAGCACAAAATTGTGAGATTAGGTTCTCTCAGTACAAGTGTACCATCCTGGGGTGACTCAGATGAGTTTTTACCAGTGTTCCTCCAATTCCTGACTTTTGTGGTGGCTCTGCAGAGCCAGGCCAAGTGTGCTGCCTAGGTCAGGGTGGTTCCAGGAACACCTCATCTTCAGTGCACAGCAATTCTGCACCTACCAGCCAAGTTCCACAAATCAGGACCGCTGGGGAGTATGTGTTTGTTACATATGGGGGATATGACATGCATATATATTTCAAAACACTTTGTTTTTAAAGCTTTGACAGAAAACTTCAACTGGAATGAAAACCACTTGGAAATGAACACAGGAGATAGCAGAGAGCATTGCAGTTCATCCAGTCAGGACTTCTACAGGTTTGGTGTCCTTCCTGGTGCTTACCAGAGTTTACTTTTGTTGAAGAATATGCCAGATTAGTTCAGAGAACACTGACTCCAGAGTGAACAAAATCTTAATTTAAAGATGTTTTTGTATTTTAAAGATATCTTCAAATATGTGCTTAAGTTAGCCACCTGCACATACAAAAAGATGCACTTGACTGGAAGACTAATTTTCAGACTATGAGGCAAAAAATTAATGAAAGGCAATGGGTTAAATCACTCTGCTGGCTGCCTCAGCCAGGGAGACTGACTTCCTTCTCAAGCAACAAGAGAACAATGATTAATCTACTGAGCTGTGGTTTTGTTTGTTCAGAGCAATAAACCAGCTCTTTCATAAGCCTCCATCTAAACCACTCCTGCATTTTTTTGGTGGGATGGTTGTTTGGGCTTTTTTATTAGATTAACATACAGCCACATCACTATGACCTGTATTTTTATGCAAACTGGGGGAATCAATTCAATGAAGGTAATTTAAAATGCAGCTATTGGTTGGCTCAGTGGATTTAGGAGAATTTCCAAACATGAAAAAAAGCATGAAATTGACCATAGGCACTGGGAAGAATTGTCTGTACGTTTCAGTTTCCCTCACAGCAGACTGACTAGACTAATGTGCCTGATGGCCAGGCAGCAATAGGCACAGAAATGTGTGCTCACTCCAGGATATAGATATATGTAATGTCAATCTGACACTCATACTTAAAAGCTTCCAACAGCTTTTAGTACTTTGTAGAAACCTGCCAGAGAACACTGCCACTGCTTCAAGTTTCTGTATTTCCAGATCAAACCACTAAGCTTTGTAATAAGGTAGAAAGCTGTGCATCTTAAGTGCCTTCATAGAATTATTTTGTTACTGATCTGCTGCTGTATGAATGTCAGTATCCTATAGTATATTTTAAAATAAAAGTTTCCTATTTTTTTTCTTTTCTATTAGTAAGAGACCTTCCTTACTGTACTCCAAATTCAAGTACCGACTGCATCACATATAAACAATTTACTTTCTATAGATCCAGTAGTGCCTGAATTCTGCAGGTAACATCCACATCAAGCCTGTCTGAAGCCCATGGAGGTCTCCTCATGAAGCACTCAGGAGGTGGTCACAGCCCACAGCAGTGCTCCTTTCATGGCCTGGATTCACAGCTGATAATGATCTACTGCATTAACATCAGTGAGAAAGGCCAAAGTGGTGTTTTGGGGAAAAGTGAAGATAAAACTGCAGAAGGAATTAAAGAAATTAATAAAATTAAATCTGATCCTTTCTGAATTTAGTGATACATCTGCTATTTATTTAAAAGCTTGTGATTCTGCTTGCCAACTACTCAGTTTGGTTTTTGGTATGCCCACAAAACATCCATGTGTGGTGTTTACACATATCACTGGATACAGTTGTTTCACCTCTTAGATACTGATGCAAGCTCATCAGTAACATATTTTATATAGTGGTCAAACCCCCACCCATTTATAAAGGAGAACATTTCGGTATTTATTACTAGCAGGCAGTAGAACTTATTTTCACCTCTCAAAACTCCCCAATTTTCCGAAAACCATTTTCTTTAGGACACAGCACCCCCCTGTGGCCATTTCCCGAAACAACAGGGAGAGCAAGAGCTGCTCGTTAAAACACGGACACGTGCAAACTCTCACCCACAGCTTTCATTGCGTCCTCCTGCAACGCTAACACGAAATCCCAGTTTTAAATCCAGCCACGACCACTGCGACCATTGCAGACATTCCATTTCACAGGCAACGTCATAGCCACAGCCATAGGAAAATGGTTTACTTTGCCAAGATAGTAATTTAAGGAGACCAAATCCTTCTGCAGTCTAATTTTCTGGTATTATGTGTTAAGGAAAGAAAGGTTTGAAACGACATGGCTAATCTTTCCACTGCACTTTGCAGAACTATATATACTGCAAGAATTTAACACTTGACTCTATAGGGAAAACAAATCAAGGCTTATAATTATAATATAATTGTAAGTTTTTATGATGGTCATATACCAAACCTTTCTAGCTACTGTAAAAATATGTATTTAAATCTAAGATTATTCCTGATTAAATGCAAAAAAGAGAACAGAAACTGATCTTACTTCTTTCTTCTTGTAAATTAAAGGTGAACTCTATGGAGAGTAGAAGCCAATACATTTCTGCAATGAGAAAACAAATTCTGATACTTCCTTTATAGTTCTCATAGGTGAGATATCCCTTGACTGCTCTTCATTTGCCTGAATCATAAAAACCAGAGTAAATTTAGCAGGATATGCAGAATCACCTGCATATTTTTGCAGCAAGCAGTACATACACATATTAAACTCAAATATCTTAATTTGGATACTATTACACAAAAAGGATGTTGTACACAGAGGGAACAAAATGCAGTTACAAAATTCCCCATCCCTTTATTTTTTCTCTTCACCTGATAAGCTTGAGTCAAATTTATAAGGATAAAACCAACATGGAGTGAACTTGCATGTGTTCAAATAAAAGTATTATTTGATCTTGAGTTGCATTTGGTTTTGCTGTAACACAGGGATAAAATTAAGAATATTCATTGTTTTTTACTGTTGCACTCAAATTTAAGTTTTGAATTTAAAGGAATAAAAGCTTAATGAATAAAGAGCTTAAACTTAGAGACCAAATAATTTTCAATATCATTGAACAATAAAAGCAGTAATTAACAACTTATTCAGAGACTGTGGGGGGAAAAAAAACATAAACGAGGTATGAAAAAGTAGGGAATTATTTAGTTACAGTATTATGATTTCCAAGTCATTACATTTTTAAGGCAAAATCTTATAGTAACAAAACACATTACTAATGTGTACTAAAATAAGGTTATTTACTTAAAAATGATACATTGGACATAATCTGTGTACAGAACAAGCAATTCATGGTAAACTCAATAAGGCACCTTCTAAAGCAGATGCTGTACAAAATACATTAGTGTGTTACATTTTTAAAGTAGTATTCTACACTTCTGGCATATAACACACACAAGAGTGTGACCATTTGTCTTGTTCCACTCTTCTTTCATATTTTATTTACATCTTCTCTAGGTTAACTACAATGTTATTTATTCTTCTTGTATACAATATAGTACATTTCATTGTGGGCATGTCATGTCAGAGCACAAATGTCACTACATGATGTGGGCTTCCATAATTGCATTAAACAGTAAGATATCACAAAGCAACAATTACATTAGATTTGTCAAAAAACCAGAAGTAATGTGCCCTCTACTTCTGCTGTACAACCAAGGCTGAGCACCATGGTTCCATGAAGCACTGCACTGTGCAACACTGCCAGCTGCTTTAGACATCACCCCTACTTGGAATAAAGATTGTGGGCACACGATAAAGACTTGACTCAGAGGCACTGTCAGGAGAGTGAGGAAAGGCTAAATCATTTGAATATTTCACAGAAGATGAGCATCTAACTTCCCTTTAAAAATATCTGCAATAGCACAAGAATAGTTTTTAACTTTATGTCTCTGCTCTTCAAAGGCTTTTAGACCATTAAAATACAGTCTGTTACAACAGAGTAGATGAAATGTATCCAAATGATTTGTTTTATAAACACATTCAAATGGTCATTTAGATCAAGATCTAAAATTTGATTCTAGACTACTATGGAGGTAACTTAAAATATTAATTTTACATTTCATTCAAGACCTCAAAAATGTCTAATTAAGAAAATACTTGGGAAAAAATTATGGATATTGGGAAAACTGTTTCTTGAGGAAAAATTACATTAAGTAAAACTCAGAATAAACTCAGAATGTAAGCCTAGTTTCCTCTGTAGGAATACCACATTTCTGGTGGAATTTACAAGTTAAGCACACAAAAACTTTCCTTTTATAGTTGCTGTAACAATAAGAATGAAGTGACTCCAATCATTTCCATCTAAAATCACATGGAACAGGTTAAATAAACATAAAAAATCCCACCATATGAGTGTTTCTGAACTTCCAAGGCACAGGCTTGATACTCCCCAAGATGTTTTCCACAGAGCTGATTTTTGTATTTAAAAAAAATTAAAATGAAAACACATTTGCCAGTTTTGGAGGATTTTTTTTTAGATGACAAATATTTAAAATTTTGACCACCAAAATAAGAATAATCACAGTCCAATAGAAGAATCCTATTATTCTCTCTGACCTTAAAGGCTTCTGAACAGGATTGCATAAAACAACGTAGCTTTGGAGTCTGCATTAATTATGCTTATTTATGTAAAAATTAATGGGTTGGCTTTGAGCACCCTTTTTCCCCAAATGACTTCAGTATCAGCACAGACAACCTTTAGTGTTAACATTTTGTTGAGTATTGGAATTAAGGAAGCTCCTGTTCAGCACAACAAAAACTACACATGCATCATAGATTTTAGTATGAACAGGGTAACTGAAGTGCTGATAAATTAGGTTTAAGGCAAAAAAGATTTTTTTTCCCTCTCAAAAAATCATCTTTTCAGTAGTCAGCTCCCTCTATGTTATAGTAAATGTATAAATCAGTTTAGATCCTAATGTGTCTAACCATCCTATTGCTGCCTTGCAAATACCTAAACAATGGAAAAGAAAATAAGTGAAAATTTACAAATTATTGAAATTCACACTTCCAGAAGGGGCTTCCTGAAGACTTGGGAAAAATGAACTAAAAAAATTCACAAAACACATTTACAGCCAATGATGATGTGGCAAATTCTAAAAGAAATTATACAATATTCTACATAGGAGGGGGTTAATTTAGACAGATCTCCATGCTTTGAAAATTTAAGCTAGCAGGGTACTTACATAGACTTTTTTTTCCTTCTTATTGATAAAAACTCTAGAGAAGGGAAAAAAAAAAAAAAAAAAAAGCTTATCCCTTACTTTTTTTGGCTTATACCAAAAACTTTCCAACTACCTGTGCAAAAATTATGCGCAAAGACATGATTAACAATTGCAAAATCATCAAATATTTCTTGGCAATGGACGGAGAAACTTTATTTTTTAAAAGCCTTTATCATGAGGATTGTGGCACAATATCATATAGCTCTTGCTGTTTTCAAATAAGTTAAAGATGACACACCTGACACACCTATCAACTTTTCAGCCAGAGTACATATTAATACTTAAAGGCATTACTAAACAAAAGTAATGACTTTATTAAAAAAAAAGAGTCCCTCGAAATAGCTAGTTTTCTATAAAATATGTAGAACTGTTAAATAAAGTCTGTACATCACAATAGAAAATAAAAATACTGCAATCTTTTGCCTGACCATTTACATTATGGGAACTACAGGATTAAAGTAAAAAAGTAACATGCTAGAAGGTTGTAATTGTTCACAAATCACATTACTTCTGTGTTACATTGCTTTCTATCAGTTGTATTTTCAAGGGAAATTTAAACACATCAAAACAATCTCCATGTAAATATTTTAAGACAACAAATAATCTGGCATAAATCAATCTGAAGTTTTAACATTTTTCCATCAATATTGGTAATATTCTTAATTTTTTTCTTCAAATCTCAACTAAGGTGTGTGTGTGTGCATATACTTAATTGTACACATGTATATAGGACTAGGTATTTCTTGTTTTGTTGTTTTTTTGACTAAAGCACAAAACACACTGTATAAATAACTTCCCTTTTTAAAGTTATCTAGAACAAGATTTACAGTACAAAGTTATAGGCACTTAAATTATCAAATAGATTCAATGGTTCCAATACTGTGTGTTCAATCTTCAGACGATTCATGTTTTGAAGCTTCAACTTGAGTTATGGTACTCTTTTCTAACTTCCAAGTAGAAGTGCCAAAGGAGTTATAAATCAATAATTCTACTTTACAGTACCTCATGGAGGGTTCTGGCTTCTAACCAACTCGTGTGGGTCAGTTATGAAAATGGGAGAACTTCAGTTTCTGGTGCAGGTCAAACAGTTACACACTGAATCACAGAATGACTGGGTTGGAAGAGAACTTCAAGATCATGGAGTCCAACCCAGGCCACACCACCTCAACTAAACCATGGCACTGAGTGCCACATCCAAGTCTTTTTTTAAACACATCCAGGGATGGTGACTTCACCACCTCCCCTGGGCAGACCATTCCAGTATTTTATCACTTTTTCCATAAAAAACTTTTTCCTAATGTCCACCCTGTATTTCCCCTGGTGCAGCTTAGGACTGTGTCCTCTCGTTCTGTCAGCTGCTGCCTGGAGAAAGAGTTGGCACAATAAAACCAAGTTTTGTAATTGTGCTAACTTACTGTATGTCCATGAATTAATTTGAATGCCATTCCTCCCAAACTTAACTAGGACTTACAACACCCACTGTTTTACCTGGTCTCAAATCTTCACTTCCACTAAGTGCCCACAGACGTGGCCTCCTGTGTCTACATCAGAGCAACCCAGCTCCAAATCTTCTGCATGCTGTGGATCTCATCTTCAACAGTTCATGCACTCAGTCTCCTGGTCTTGACCTTGACTGCATTCTCTAATCCTCAGAGGACCCAGAGCTTCCTGCCTTCCCTCTTTCGTGTCTGCAAACCAGACTTGTTCTCAAGTCTTTCAAAACTCACCTTCTGCCTAGTTTTGTCAAATGATGAAAGAGCACATTGCTACAGCTGACAAATCCCTTCCTTCTTGGGAAGAAGTTCAGAGCATGACAGACACCTATCAGTGAGTCTCAATACAGCAGGAAGGCAAAACACATTGTCATCTGTCTTTCTGCTAAGATGCAAAGTATTCTATGGCAAAAATGCTGGTTGCATGCGGCACTGCAAAAAAAAATGACAAATTTCAGGGATCCAATTATGGAGCTCTCTCTAGACTGCAAGTGAGATGATCAAGGCAGCCTACATCTCTAGAAGAGATTGTTTCAAACTCCTTACAGATTTAAGTAGGCATTCCTCAATTAATTAATGGTTCGCATTTTTGCAATTCTCTTTGTGACCAAATAAAAAACATAAAACAAAACTAAAAATGAGATTTCTGAAGATAACTTAATGGCAAAAGATTCTGTAGCAAATCTCTGATTGTGGAGCCACAAAATGCACAGAGCCCTGACCATAAAACTTTGTTCATTTAAATGGTTTCTTATATATTCCAAATGACAGCAAAATTATCCTGGCACACACATAAAGGCATAAAGAACTGTTAAACTGAGTAGTATCACAAACAGATTCATAACCTACAGGCTGTTTCACCAAAACTTGGTATGGATTGACTAGGTTTCATCAGGTAGAAGGCAAAAAAAAAAAAAAGCTTATATTCTCCACCTCTGTTGAATCCATATAGCTTGTTAGGCTTTCACAGAAAGCACTGTAATCTGAACATTCAATTCAGTACCCAGAGTTTTACTGGAGACTTGTTAAGTATGATTGAAGTCTCAATGCAGCTCAAACCAAAACAAAATGTGTATTGTCTCAAGGCTGTCCATATATGTAGCACGTATAGAGGCTCTCAGTATCATGGTCTATGAAGTACTGAAAGATTTCATTAGCAGCCTGTAGAAGTGTGCTGAGAAAATATACTGAATCTCAGTTATTTCCTCTTCTCTATTTTATCTTCCTCACCCACGTTTGAGTGAAAAGATCTAGGGAGTCCAGCTTTGCTCTCCAAAGTCAATTTCCTATGTCAAATCTTTACATCTTGTGATTCCACCATCTTGGCAAGTGTCTTCTTGATCCTCAAGGCAGTGAGCCTCGAGGCAGGATTATGAGCCCAGCATTCAGACATCAACTTCAATATTGCTCTTAAACACTGCAGAAGGAAAAACAAAGGCACATAATTTTAACAACCGCTACACACAAAGTTATAATTTTGGTTCGCTGTCAAGCTCAAATTATAGAACTTTTAAGTCCAAAAATGTGCAACTTCCAAATTTTCTGCAAAACTGGAGTTGGTAAAGAACTATTATAAATATATTCACTGAAAGAAAAGAACCCAAAACACCAACACCCATATGCCAATCCTTATCCCACTCCCTCACTGCTTAGTATTACAGTAGCTGGGACAAACAGAAGCATTGACTTAGTCTCTCTCAAGGATGTATCACCAGAACTTTTCCATACAACTCAGGAACAGTGGTATAAATATGGCAGCAATAAGCAGAAAAATCTCCACATATATATGGCTGGAAAACCATAGAGAATTCTTTCAGGGAAATTGAAGATGTGACAACAGTTCTTCCAGCAGTCAAAAAAAAAAAAAAGGAGAGAACTGTGAATTCATAGAAGTGATGGACTTGGGGAAGAATGGATATAGCATATTTAACTGGCTATGTGAAATAGTTATGTCTTATTTATTGTGTTCAAGCTGTGGCCCGTTAAAAACACATATTAAATGAGAGTATTTTAGGTACATCACCGACTGTCCTGGGATGTAACAGTAAAGGAGGAAACAGGAAATCCACAAAGGAACTGCTTCATCTCTCATGAAATATCTTCTGCCACAAACCAATAAGCTATATACATTAAGACTAATAAAATGAATTAAAAATTAATTTAAGTTTTAGCTCCAATTAAAACTCTGAACATATTCCACTGTCTAAAATACACAGTCTCAAGCATAGCAGTATTCCTACACTTGCATGCTGCTTAAGGGTATCTTCCCCTCAGACCACTGGAAAGATACATTAAAAAATACAGTATTTTGAATTGATTTCAAGCATGTCTTTCTCCAATTGTTTCTAGGAGGTTTTCAAAATATCAGAATGTGTGAATGCAGTCCCCACTTTCCAACATTTTAGTATTTATTAGACTAAAATACCATCCCATATTAGTGAACAAACTGAAGCAGCTTTTCCTCTCAGCACACTCACTTCATCACTGTTCCATCTGTTGGACACCACCGGGCGCAGGCGTTTGACACACACCACCTCTCTCATGTCCTCATAGGATGGATCATTTGGCACCATGTCATAATATGGCAACTGGTACTCTTCAACAATACCTGGAGATCATTTTGAAAGATTAGAAACAATTAAAACAAATAAAGCTATATATCTACTCTGGGATTTCCTTAGCCAGGATCAAAATTTAACTTTGTGCCAAGTTATATTTACCACACTGTTTTACTGTGGTAAAAATCTGAAAATTTCACTCCAACAATAATTTACCATAAAAGCTCCAATATTATGATTATTAACTTTAGTAGCTATGATAATTCCTTGTGGTGCCTTTGATTTCGATACCAATTGCTGAATTTGGCTTTTTCTAATCTATGACATGCCACAAAGAAGCACAGAGAAATATAAGATGGAAGAAGAACACAGGTGAAGATGCATAAGGATACAAAAAAAGTCAAAGAAAAGCCAAGATGAGCCACAAAAATGTGTCAGACTATTACTACTGCTTTTAAAGAACATGAGCCTGATGACACAGCAAGCTAATTATATAACTTCCTGGTGAAGCATTGCTAGAGTGAGGCAAGGGCCTGGTAGATTTTATACAGAATATTTAAAAGTTTACCTCCTGTGACACAGCGCCGAGCCATCTCCCAGATGATCAGCCCAAAACTGTAGATGTCAGCCATGATGTATGGCTGGAAATGGTTTTTATTCAGGCTTTCATCCAGGACTTCTGGAGCCATGTAACGTTTCGTTCCCACTCTAGTGTTCAAGGGAACGTCAACTTCATTTGTGTCACTAATGAAAACATTAGCAAGTTACTGAATTGTGGACTTGTGTTACAAGGTGAGAAATTCTGTATGGCACAACCACTAAAAAGACAATTCTCTGTCTCCACTGAACTTAAACTAACAAAGTATTTAATAATATTATTGAGGTATCACATCTTCAATTAAGTTTCAACTGCCTATACGCTGTTAAAATTTTCTATGAAAGAATTTAAATTATTGCAATTACGATGAAAGGCTAGTTTTGAATTAAAAAATCAGTCCCCATTCCCACTACAAAACTTTTACTTTCCATAAGAAGAGTATTTCCTTGTTTCTTAAAAACCTATTTTCATCATGATGTCTACCAGCATTCAAGAACAAGATTTTACTCTCAAAACTGAAAAAACTTCCCTGAAAGCACACAACCAAATGATTCCATCTGCCTTTTTAAACTGGGTACACAGTGCATTAAATAAAAAAAAAATTACATGCAAGCTTTCCCATGACAGAGGATTAGTCACCTGTTGAACTTGACTGCAAGGCCCAGGTCTGCAATGCAGCAGGTTCCATTTTTCTTTATCAGGATGTTTTTACTCTTCAGGTCCCTGTGTGCGATGGCAGGCTTGCCTTGTGTCCCGTAGATTTCCGTGTGCAGGTGGCACAGGCCACACGCAGCAGAATAGGCCAGCTTGAGCAGAGCCCTGTTGTCCAGCGTAGTGCACTTCAGAAAATCATACAACGATCCATTTTCATGGTAATCTGTGATCAAGTAAAGCTGTGTCCAGGAGCCAGTGCCTTTAATATCTGCTGCTATGAAACCTATGAAATGTATAAATCAAGTTACTATTTATTTGTACATAAAATTTTTGTGTAGAGATTTAGTGATAATTCCTAAAGCTGTATTTTCTTGTACTGTAGCAGAAGGTACGTGTTCCCCTCATGAAAACGAGCCAAAGAACCCTAAAGACTTCTAACTGTACGTGAGGTTACCAGTCCAGCCTTCCAGCAGAGATTGCAGACACTTTCCAACCAAGAGCAGCAAGATTCCACTCTTCCAATAGCGTTTTATTAGCACACATTGAGAGAAACCTATCTGGTTATTCCACAGAAGCTGCCTCAGACCCCTCAAGCAACTCACTAAGAGCTCCTCCTCCCTCTTGCCACCCTCCAGTAGCTGAGCACAGTTCTGCTGCCTTACCGAGGATGTTTTCATGCCGCATGAGAACGGTTTGGTAAATCTCTGTTTCTCGGAACCAGCTGGCTTCTTCTGTGGTGAAAAACACTTTGACTGCCACTTTTTCACCCCTCCATTTGCCCATCCACACTTCACCGTATCGCCCTTTTCCAACCTGCCTCACCATCTGAATTTGTTTGGCAATAGTGCGCTGAACCTAAGGCAGACAAAAAAAAAAAATTAGAAAAATGATAAGAAAGAAGAGGATAGAAGATGGAGGAGGGAAACTCAGCAGTTAAGCAGGCTGCTTGTCAAGCTTGGATTACTTTAAAGTTTGATCCCATTGTAAAATCAGTTCAATGAAATTCTTTACATTCCAATTTCAGACTCATTATTGCTGTCTCCAAGGTACAAAAACACCCGAAAATATTTAAGTCAACTCAGTTTCTAACTGAAGGGTATGTTCTCTTGCATTTTATTTCTGATTTATAAACAGTCGTCTGTCTCACTGGCTAATTTTTATGCAAGTATTCTATAGGATGGTGAATGAACAAAATTATGAATAATTATCACAAAATAGTTTGAGTTGGAAAGAACCCTAAAGACTATCTACTTCCAACCCCTCTGTCATGGGTGGAAACACCTTCCACTGGAACACGTTGCTCAAAGCTCCATCCAGACTGGACTTGAATACTGCCACAGATAGAGCATCCACAGCTTCTGTGGGCCAACCTATTCCAGTGCCTCAACATCCCCAGTGAACAATTTCTTCCTAATATCCCATGTAAGCCTACTCTCAGTTTAAATCCATTTCCCCTTGTCCTATTTCTACATGCCCTTGTAAGAAGTCCCTCTCTGGCTTTTCTATTTGAATGGTCAGTTGATACTAAGACAATAAAATCTCTGAGTTCACTCAATTTGATACTTACATCACTCATTTCTTGTATTTTCATCTTAATGGCTGCAGCCTCTAAATTTTCTTTGAATTCTGCTTATGCCAATAGATTTTGTAACATATCTAACTTCACATTTCATTTTAATTAATTATGTGAAGATGGGCTTTAAACATGTTCAGTTTGTGCTTCACCTCTCATCATAATGGCATATAAAATAATTAGCATTTTGTATGAACAAACTGCTTTGTTCTAGGCATTAGATCCAAACCAAAGTTTGCATGTGATGGAGAGAAATTCAGTGAAGGAAAATCTTAAATTTATGACTCACCAACAGTGGTAGTCCAGATCCACTCCCAGAACTCTGTGACTGGTCAATAAGGTCTTTTAATGACTCCCCAGCTGGAATAAATGCTTCATCTTGTTCCAGGTCACGATTATAACAGTGCCTCTTTGCCATCGACTTGCAGTAATGCCTGCAAAATAGAAGAAGTTAAGCTGAACTCCAAAACACTTCAAATATGTAACAAACTGATCTACAAAAAGAGCTATTATATACAGACATTTTGTCAAAAGAAAAAACAGAGAAGCAGATTTCACTGTATTTTTTCTTTTCCTGAAATGTAACTTACATAGCTTTTTAATGTCAAGAAGCTGTTGTAATGCATGTGCAGGTGTGTCAGCTGATTATCAGTCAGGTGGAATCCCAGCATTTTTAATACTCAGCTCTTAGCCAGAGTTACCAGCACAACATTGCTGATTTTGGGTTAAATGAATGACAGAACCTTGAACCACAGCAGCTGAGGCTGACACAAGCCTTGGAAACTGCCAGAACAGTGATCACCTCCAGCACAGGGCTGGGGCTGGCAGCAGCACTGAATGAACTGCCATAGCTCAGCTGGACAATTACTTGGTTTTGAAACACAGCAGAAAATCTCAGAAGCATATGAAATTTAACTATTGAAAGTGACTGAAGACCCAAAAGCATAAAAAGCATGAAGATATTCCTGTTTACCAGCTGCTATAGGATTGAAGTTAGGTGTAGCTTACAAAACTAAATACTTTGCAGCCAGAGAAAAGGATCAAATTCACTTAAATTCTCTGCCATGAACATTTTATTTTAACTAGTGATGGAAACTGCTACCCACAGAAACGTGAAATTAAGTTACAACTGCTTCCAACCTACATATGATTAACTGAGTACTGAGTATTTGCAAAATACCTGGTTTTACACTGATTTGC
This sequence comes from Aegithalos caudatus, assembly GCA_013389925.1. Classification (NCBI taxonomy): domain Eukaryota; kingdom Metazoa; phylum Chordata; class Aves; order Passeriformes; family Aegithalidae; genus Aegithalos; species Aegithalos caudatus. The sequence continues at coordinate 250,976 of WEIU01023132.1, forward strand.
AAAATCAAAAAAGTTGCCAATAAAGAAAGTGCTTCCTTACTTGTAACAAAAGCAGCTAAGTAAGATGACCATAACAATTATGCAGACTGCCATAGTAATCAACACTGCCATCCAACGACTGCTGCCATCAAAAAGTCCATCTATTTGATGAAAAAAAAAGAAAAAATAGAAAGAAAAAAAAGAGTTTCCAAAGTCTATTAATTAAACATACATTGTAAGCAGCTTGTTTAGGTATGGTTTCATACACTGTGTATCAAAGTAAGTATTTATACCACAAAAGCAAAGATAAATTCATTTGAATGACAAAAAAAAATTAGCTTGAGATTTTGGAGTTGTTGGTTTTGGTTGACTCTAGCTAGTTTATTAGAAATAGAAATTAAGGATTTAGAGCACTAAGAAGCTGAGAAGATATAAAGCAACAGTTAGACCAGTACAACTTGCCTAGCAATGAATAAGTGCATGAAAACAAACTAGTTTTGCTGGGAGCAACAGAAAGAAGAGAATGAATTTCCAATAAAGAGGTGTTAACAAAGTCTGAATAGTTGTTTTTTTTTAATGATGGCATTCGTAATGGTAAAAGTACAGCAGAGATTAAGAAAAACATTTTAAAAAGAGATCAGACTGTGGAAACGGAATAAAAACAGACCAGAAGATCACATGCAGTCAGGATATGAACACACTAAGAACAAGAATAAAAATGCCATGAGTGACTGATCGAGGAAAAGATTAACTTGAAAGTGGCAAAAAATGAAAACTGAAAATAGAAAATGAAGTGTAGTACAAATCTTCATATAAAATTACTTAGTAAGGAAAAAACCAGATCTGTGCAGTATTGTAATGATATGTTCTCCTTATTTCTACTGTTGATCAGGAAGAACAGAACCTACACAGCATTTCCCAGCAGTGTGAACATACAGCAGGTGTTTACCTGTACTATCAAGAGGGGGTAATGTTGGTTGCAAGTCCTGATTGCAGAAGTCAGTACGACAGCACTCAATGGTCCGACGTAACTGCGCTTTAGGTGAGTCCTGGTGAAGGAGAAGCCAATGAACATTTAGATTTTGAAGCTAAAATGGGGACAGGAGATGCTACAGCTACAACACAGCAGAGAGAAAAGTGTAAGCTATTTTATTTAAAAGGCACTTCAACCACACCATTTAATGTATGAGGTCACTCTGCAGTGGCAGACAGACATCATCATCCAATCTGAGTGCCTGCATTTGATCTTGCATTTTTTTATATTTCATGGAATGTTTACTTGTTGCATGGAAATAGATGGTTTCTACTTAAGTTGCTATTTCATACATGGGAAAAGTCTTGAGCTTAGTCAAAAACAGTTAACCATATGTTAAATAAATACTGCTCTTAAGACAAAAAAAAAATCTCTTTAGAAGTTTTTCTCCTATACTCATCATAGCAGCAGTACTTGCTTTAGAATCATCTTCAGAATGCCATATAAAAAAAGGGAGGGGCATAAAAATGAAATAAAGTAAGGCACTGGTATAAATCTCATTTTTTCACCTTGCACTGGAAGTCTGAACCTTCATACTTCATGCAGCCAGAAGCAAGTGTGGGCTCTCCATGTTCATCCTCCTCAATGATAGCAAAGCAATGCCCATTAGTTCTGCAATAAACATAGCACGTGTGTTTTACCAGCATGTTTGTCATTTAATATTCAGCATTAGTTGACAATGAATCCATTAAGAATTCTAGAATGAAAACTTATAGAAAAATTCTTTAATACAGTGGTTACCATCCAGTTTGAGAATAAAAGACCCCCACAGTATTCCCAAACAGAACACTACAGGAATGCTTTCTCACAAACATTCACTCATTACCTCAACACAGATACTAAGGAAAACAAATTTAGAAATAATTTTATTTGCCAAAAATCTATTTACATTAATACAAAGAAATGTAGATGTGGAAAGCATAATGCCATAAGGTACTCTGCACATAGACACTGTATTTTTAACTAATAGCTTTATTATCAGCATAATGGACTATCAGTTGCCAGGTCAGACAAAAATTAGTAAGGTCTATACAGACTACACACACTAGAGGGCAATAAAAACCAATAAATAAATACCAAGGCTTGAAAGACAAAATACTCAAACATTTTCTCAGTTCAAAACTGTTTGTAAGTTACTGCCTGTGTTTACATTTAAAATGACAGCAGTGTTTATTCTACCTCCTTGGGTTCCACAAAAACTGCCAAGTAACACCTTAAGAGAGACTGAAATCTATGTTAAAGTGAAGACTCAAAATACAGGAGCAAGTAATATGTTTTCGACTGTGTATATTAATTCTTAAGGAAGAAAACAGAGAGGCATTGAACATGGAATTACAAATGGAGAGAGAAAAAAGAAAAACAAGAACATTTCAAGACATGAAAAAAAAAACCACCTTAAGCAAGCACACGACCTGTGCATGAGTTTGTTAGGATTCTTATATCTAGCAAAGATAAAACTTCCCTCCTGTCTACACATGTCCACAGGCTTTTCTTTATTTTCCCCTGCCTTTCCTTCACAGTCCGTAACTATTGAACGTGCAACAAGAAGAATTCTCGGTAAATGGCCATGTTATTTACATTACCTTTTTGACAACTAGGTAAAGAAATAAGCAAACATGGTGGTCATGTCAGAAGGCTTAGATTTGGGTCACGTAATACTCACGCAGCTATAAAATACCACAGAGTTACTTAAAACCTCTGTCCTTCAAAGCAGTTGCTGGGTTTAAAATGACCAGTTGCAAATTGTTCTAAGGTGAGGTGAAAACAGAGATGACCACGGGCTTTAGCACTCACAGAACATAATCAATTATGGTCAGATCACCTGAGAGAAGCTTGGTCAGCCTCCAGAGTTAGAGAGAGTAGTGAGCTCTCTCAAAACCCAAAATTATTTTCTTCAAAGAGCCTCTCTATCTTGAATGCAACACTTACATGCATGTGTTGTTAATAGCATCATCTGGACAATGTCCTGAGCAGTAGCATTTAAGAAAAGGTAAGGTGTCCTCTGGAGCAAGTGTTACTCCATTTGTTTGTTTCTTTTGGTCAGAATTTGTCTTCATTCCTGTACCATGAAGCATGCTGTCTGGCTTTTGACCTGGACACAAAAAAAACCCAAGAAAAAAAAAGAGTCTGCATCTCTTTGACAACTGTTCAGGAGTTTTACAGGTAAAACATGACAACAATAATTATATTTATAATTGAAGTATACAAGGCAATCCCTTCCCCCAAGATTATGGTAGAAATCTGATTAATAATTTTATTCTAGAAATACCTAGCTCACATATTTTGTACCTTAACAGCAGATCTTCCAACCATAATCAATATAAACAGAAAGATATTTTCTCTTTTTGAGGTGGGGCAGGAAAGCAGTGGTGTAACTGGTTAGGGTTTTCTGAAGAAAGCTTCTCCCATTCATGTGTTTAGAAAACCAAAATGCTGACGGCTTGATAACCACAACAAGAATAATTTTATGCATGACTGAACATACTTAATATGCAATTTTCTAATTTTCTGAAGTAATTTTTTATAGATTCACAGTCTCATGGAAGAGCAGTAATAACTCCAAAATCTCTTGGTTTTTTTGATCTCTGCATGCATTAGTACTTCAAAACACTGCTAAAGTAAGTCTTGTTTGCAAATTAAATTTCAGTAAATGACACGAACATCCATCCAAACGAGCTTTCACGGAATAGAAACAGGGCTACATCATGTTCCAAGTAGCCCTCAGTTTCTCAACAGTAGCAGAGTTAAATATCATTTGTTCTTGTTCATATTATTTAAGTGCTGTTGTGAACGTAGGCATTCAGAAGAAAACATCCGTTTTCTTCCTAGTCAAGAACATCCAGAACAAAAATGAACATTATCCACCACCTCATTTGGAATATGCTATGTGATTAATATGTGAGATGAGAACATCTTTACCCATATCCTTCAGCTTTATCATACACAATTTTGCCAACAGGAAATCTCTTGCTGTTGACCACCTTGGCTTTAAACCTGCATGGTATGAACCAAATACAGACAGAAGAGCTGTGAACAAACTATCACCTGCACTGATGCAGACTACAGCAAGGCTCTGTGTGAGGCTCAGTGTTGGCAAGATAAGCCAGCAGCCAGCCAGGACCAGCAGAAGCTTTTACAAATTCAGTTATTCGTAAAAAAAAACCCCAAAAATGCAGGTCACAATAAAAAAATTCAGTTTTTCTAAGGAAAAGAAACCTGACCAGGAAACTCACGGTCTCTTGGAACAGATTCTTGGGCTTCCTCTCAAACCTAGCAAACATGAGCTGTAAAGTGATGAGAATATTAGTGTCCTGTTGTACCTTGCTTGAAACATGTCCAGAAAAACTTGACCAAAACCTTATACAGATACAGCCCTCTGCATCACTCTACTGTAACATCCACTCTGTCATTCAGACAAGTGCCAATTAAATATTTGTGAAATTTGATCCTACTGTACTGTACTGAAAACAGCAGACTTGCAGACTTCCTCATCTGGTTAATACAGCATACCTAGTGCACTGTCCAATGCAGCAAAGTAATGCAACTGTGCTTCTTCTGGATACAGCTAAGAGAACATCCTGAGAAATACACCATTTACCTAAACACTGAAATCACAGAGCAGTGCTTTATTTAATAGCTGGTCTTCATAGAGTATTTCAGTAATGCCCAAGTGAATTAGTCCTGATCTGTACAGACTGTTCACAAAAAACAAGATCCAGTGCTAGAATAACAGTAGGTTATAGGTATTTCTGATTTAACCATGAGGAACACAATTGAAAAAGCTCCTCCATCCAATCCCCTCTCTTTCTACATATTCCTTCCCAGCATAAACTGAAAGGTAATTTGAGAGAGAGAGACATTACACAACATTCTGTATTCGCATTTAAGAGATCCTTACATGATCAGAGAACAGGTAATTCTACTTAGTATTTAAAGGAAAAGCCACTGCATATGTACAAATATTGTCTGTCTTTCTAATTTTGCTGAAAGACTGTGGTATCTTTCCCAATTGATGTTATAAATCCCTCTTATCTCCAGGGACATTCCACATGTTAAAAGTCTTTATGGTACTTTATGATCAGTGTCTTACAGTCACTTATCCATTTTCATACCCTGATCAGTGAATGCACTGTTTTTTCAGTTTATTAGAGGAGAAATCCAAGGAACCCCTAAAGCATGGCTTCTCCTAGCTCAGAACAGAAAGAACAACATCTTGGTGCATGTCTGGCATCTTTTAAAGCAGTATAATTCTCTGTAAACTTACACTGAAGCATGACCACAGGTACACAAACCTTTTATACTAAAAGTGACATGAAATACATTTTCCTTCTTCATTTATTAAGATGGATGGCATTACAAGATTTATGAAAAGCACATACCACATAAAATCCAAAACAGATAACTGTATTCTCAAAGAAACAGCATCTTTGTCTTTTGTTCAGTTTCTATAGGCAAAGATTTTTATTCAAAGCAAGAACAGACTACAATTTCATTATTTTTGTAATGTGAAATTCTATAGTAGCCTGCTTTTATCTTACAGGTAATACCTGAACTGCACAAAGAACGGGGGGAAAAAAAATCACTTCACTCTTGCATTTTTACTTTCTGAGACTGTAAGCAGAACTCTTCTTAGACAGAAGTTTGAGCACCCAGGGAACAGGATAGGAAAATTTTGCAGGATGCTTGGGATTACTTCAGGAACCAGTTTTTAATTGCCTCCACCCAGGATACCTAACTGTATCCCTTACTGCAGTACTGCAATTCATCCTCAGCATTTCAAGGCAGATTAGTGTCCATTTGAAAGCTGCCTGGTATGGGGATGGGAGTCAAGCATGGAAAGACTTGGCTTCCATCCACCATAGGTGTTAAGAGGGCAAATGAAGGCCCTGAACTCACAGGATGCTTCATTGCTGTTCCTCCTGGTTAATAGATACTGAGTAAATGAACAAGAGAGAACTAAGCACAGGCCTAAAGAACATCTTGCTCCAAGGTTTATGTCCCCACCCTCAGAGCTCCAGCTCTGATATTCACACTGCTGCATCTTCCCCCTGGGAGCAGGACAGGCGAAGAGAGGATTATTTCTTCGAGATCTTGGGACACTACACTACTTGATGATGTAATTAATCTCTTCTTTTCCATGACACTTGCTGTTGTCACTCTGCAGTACAGCTAAGACACATACATACACAAATCTCACATAACCTTCAAAGATTTAAGTGCAGTGTACTGTGCAGTGAAATGCAGCACCCAGAGACTTCAGGCACAGCAAAGCTTCCTTTCCACTCTTTCCTACCCTCCACCTACAAACTGTACAGAGCTGGTGGGCCAAAATAATGTACATGAGCAACAAGTCAGCTATCACACACTGGAGGGCTTGTTCAGGATCCTGGGTCACTTCTATCCTGTTTATCCAGCCTTGAGAACGACAGTACCATACACTTCTAAACATCCAAACTGCTCTGTAAGGTCTATTTTACTGCATTACAAAGTTCCAGCATTCAAAAAAATACCAGAGTAATGGTGGAATGTTCTCCTAACTTCACTGCAGTGTAAGACACTGATGAGAAAAAAGCTGATGAGACATCAAGGTCTGATTTTGTCTTTTGCTCTGCCCCATCCTACACTGCATGCATTGTAGATTTCTACAGACAGGACAACACTTGAATGGTTTTCTGTTTCAAATTAAGCTTTATTTTAATAAAATAAATTAAAAAATCAAAAGTTTATAATAAAACAAATTTTTAAAACAGAGCAATGCCTGACAATATATCATATCCAGCCTTTGATAAATTACTCAAAGCACTTCTTCCAATCACAGAAAATAACTTAAGACTGCAAAATGTATTTCAAAGAAGCACAGGATATTAAAAATCTCACTAGGTTAGAAATTTAAGTCTACTTGAAAGCATGCTTCAAATATGAATATTAACATGGATAAATCTTAAAAATGTACCATGTGTGACACTGCACTGTTACTAATCACTAAAACCCAAGTTAACCTGCTTGCAACTCAATGCCAGGATACAGATATAATTTCATTAAGTCCTCGGATGTAAGAAAAGATTTGTGTGACCCATAAAAAACCAGCTCTACGAAATGCAGAGACAGCAGTAAGAGAAAGAAGACAAATACAAAAGCCAAATTATGCTTACAGCTTCTTACTTAATTGCATCCTCTCTTTCTCCACAAATAAAGGTCCAATATGGCCTATAGCAGTCAAGTTGTTTGATAGCTTTCTGAATTTAGAATATAGGTGTTGCCCATAAAAACATTTCTATTCCAGACCACATTATCCTTTAAAGGGATTTGTCCTAGCAGAACCACAGTGCTAGAGGCATTTCTTTGTAGCTACTCTGATCCATGCTTGTAAGCTCCAAGAAATTCAATATTTAAGTAACAAGAATCTTTGTTAAGAGCCCCTTCACCTGCCTCCCTGCTGGTGCTGACACACACTGGGGTCTTTTCATCAAAGATGAAAGTTGCACCAGTGCTCTTTATGTTGGATATACCTTCCTTATGAAAAAAACATACCTTGATATTTTGATGTGGTAGTTTTAAATTACTTTTTCTTGCTTTAAGATGCAAAATCCCCCACTCCAGTAAGCACATTTCACCTTTCTACCTATCACAAACTTTCATAATGATTTAACATTTTCTATTAAGAAAGTATCTTAAATGCTTCTACAAACACTGTGTTTGGCATTCTAACCATAATTCTCCCTATAGTTCTTTTTTATGTATCAAGGCTGTGATCTGCAAAGACCAGGCATGTTAAAGGTGGCTCCATCTAGCAGAACTGGTTCCTAAAAATCATAGCACGTTCCCAGACTACTGGTTTAAAACTCTCTCCTGCCCTTCCAGCTCTCCCAGGAGCTACACCAGTTTTCAACACAGACAGGCAGCCCCTGCCTCCTCTGCTTCCCAGCCTGCAGTCCTCGGCCTCTGCTCCCACTTCCCTTCCTCAAATGCCATTTCTGAAGACTGCTCTGCTCTTACGCACTCAGTATAAGCCAGGGACATGAAAACTCTGTGTTTTCCTTAAAAAAAGTACACTGCGTTCTAATTTAAATTAAGTGGACTTTTAAGGGATAAAGTTACTTAAAACTAAATGCAAAATTCTAATAAAGAAACAGATCAACTTTTGATACTCCCTTGGAGAAGAACTTTAATCAGACAAATTCATAGGAACAGTTGCTGCCCATGTTTTTAAGACAGATGCAGCCATTAAATGGGGAAATCACCAGTAAACAGAACTGGTTTTCAAGTAAAGAATCAGCTACTGCCAACTGTAATTTCTTTCTATGGCTTTTAGAATTTTGTTTCAGATTAGTTTATACATTCAAATTCAGTTTACTACTTCACCCAAAATTGAGAAAATGCATAAAGGTTCTAAAATGTATCTTAATATATACCTTATCTATATCAAGTATTTGAATAAAAGTAATCAGAACAGTAAAACAAAATCAAAATTAATTGGCTTTTTTAGTTCACCAACAAACAGTGGCAACTTTAAATCCATTTTAATATTTAATATTAACACTAATTATTTTTACATTTGACTTTTAATATATCTTCATACACACCAAGTGGTATTAATACATTTTTAGTCAACTGATTTACAAGGCTCAAAATATTGGTCTTCTGTGGTGTCTCTAAAGAATACATGAAGGTGTGATGAACCACATGGGAAGTAAACTGCCAGCAATGAAGTACCAAATTTATGAGAACATGTTTAAGTAGATGTTAAGCACTTTACTACTGCTACATATATTGATCAGACATGCTCATCAATGCACTATAACAACAAAGAAAGAACTCTACTTGGAAGCAGGAGTGGTTCTCTGCATGAAAACCCTGCACTACTGGGAAGACAAAGCCTGTCCCTTGCAGTCACAAGTGCAGCTGAAGCCCAAAACCTCTTGCCCTAATCAGGAAAAGGAGCTGGATGAAGATGCAGTGCAAGCCATAGACTGAAAGCTACTGCAAAGGTAGCAAGAATGGAAATAAAAAAATGTTTTAATTGAAGAGATTGCTATTAAATCTGACCACCTGCAGTCCAGGCTTATTTCTGACTATTTCTCAAAGTGAAGAAGCCCCAAAGCTATAAAGATACAACCCAAGGGGTAAACCACTGGGCCTCCTGCTGCACAGCATCAACCTGGGAAACTGCAGCCATGGAACTGCCTCTGGTTTCTGTTGTTATTGTAAGAATATTTTCACAGTAATCAACACATGCAGCCACTTGCTTTTTCAAGTTACCTGTTAAGAAATCTGGTATGTATATATACATGCAGCTATACAGACATATTTGCTTTTATCATTCTTTCAGGTCTTGGTAAGCTCTGAAATTCCTAACATTCTGAAGAAGCCTCCAAAAAAAAAAAAAACAACCAAACCCAAGAGAGCAAACCATTAAGCTGGATGCTAGACACTGAAGGTACACACACTGGTTTCTACTTTCTCTGCTTTTCTTTCTGTAAATCACACAAATTCTCTTCAGTTCTTCCTAATGCATCTTTTTCACCTCTGTTGATTGCTTTATGATGCATTTTTCTAAAATCCAGCATATATTTTCCTTGCTGAAACTTTTTCAACTGTTTAAACTTTTCACTTTAGATTGTCTCTTTCCTATAAAAATTTCAAATGTTTTGTGACTATGATCTTAATTCTTTCCTCCCCACGAATCTAGGGAAAAGCAGAGAGACTTGACTGTTTTGTTCCTCACCACCCCTGGAAATCAAGCACAGTTCGTACATTTGAAGAAAAGTCCTTAGGCAACTTGCAAAGACCTAGCAACATTTCAATAAGCTCAACTTTTCCATGGCTTTCAGAACTCCCTCAGTATTGATTTGAAAGTCAGGAAAATTTCTAAGATAAGGCAATTTTTTCATTTGAAGCAGAAAAATAATGTTCAGACTTTAAACTCAATTTATCTATATTACTTTTTAGAAGTTATTTACTGAACTGTTATTAATCACCATGGAATTATTATTAATTAATTAATTAATTCCATGATGTTATTAATCATCATGGAATGACTTAATGTAATTTGATTTTAAGCCACTAGAAGACCTGTATATTTGTATCATTATTTCTATTTGTATCTAGAGAGAAAAAAAAAATCCTTCAATTGCTATTGCCTATGAGTGAAATGATTAAATATTGACTAATGCATATGTGCCTGCTGGACATGCAGGGCACTGCTGCATATTTATTTTTACAATTTGACTCAATTTGACAGAGGAGTTAAAGTTCTAATAAAAACTGGATTTCCAGAAGTTTTTGATAATTGATGTATGGAAAGACAACAGACACACAAATGAGTATCTTCACTAACTTAAAATGAGGGTATTTGTGAATAGTCCACAGTGTCACCTTGGCTCATCAAGTAGGCACAACAAGTTAATTTAGACTAATTATGCCACATTACCTCTAGGCTGCTGGGAGCATCAGAAGGTGTTGGGAACTGCACACTGCAAGTTCTTCAGTGGGTCATGTTAAAGGTATCAAATATTCACACATAGGGGGAACTGAAATTCAGAAAGTCAAACCTTCACTTCTGCTGCTCATCCAACTTGCTCCATGGTGTATTAGGCATTTTGGTATCTTTTATATTTAAGTATTTGCTAAAATAGACCTAATCTATACTACAATGACTACTATAATGTCCTTTTTAGGGAAGCATCCATAGGCCAGTAAAGTCACCTGCCTGCACAAGAAACTCCAAAACAAAAACATCCTACCTTAGCCACTGGAAAAGACCCAATTCTGTTACAGAAAGATAAGCTTATTTCAGCTGGTTCATATTTACCTTGAACATGGAGAATAATAAGCAGATAGGCTCCAAGCAATTGCTCATGAACTCTCAATCGAGTCATTGTTCACTTTTAATCCCTCCTGTGCAGGGCAACCTGCCCTTCAGCTTGACAAATGCTAAGCTCAGTCTGCTTGGTGAAGCCTAATACAGGATTCAGTGCTTGACTGCAAGGATGCTTCTGTAGCTTTTCCACCTTTGTTTCCTGGAAAATACAATAAAACAGAATGTTTAAAAACTTCATGTATTTGTGAAGCAAGAAAAAAACCCTCAAGGTGGTCATCCCGGTGAGCATAACCAACAAACCCAACAAAAACCTCTAAGGTATTTATTAACATTAGTAACAGAAAACATTAGCTATGTTTACTATCTAACTGAATAGCAGGGTTCTTCTAAAATATAAACTTTTGGTAACAACCCACAGCAATGTTTTTACATTCCTATAAAAAATATTAGATATGTCAACTCACCGGTCACAGATGGATAATTTTAGACTTGCATATAGCTGTTAGAGGTAGTATTTAACACATTTAACATGTAAATCTGTTTGAAAACTATTTTCTTGACAGAAATGAAAACTCATTTTATTTATTTTCCACAAAAATTAAACTCAAGTGGTGACTTCCCATAATACTGGGGGAGAAACAGTAACACCATGTTAGGCCACCTGTTGAAAACTGCTGGTACAAGAAGCTTTATTGCAAAAAAAAGCCTCTCTGTGGGATGAAAACCAAATTTGTACTAAATTTAACAGTTTGGTTACTTAATATACTGATCTTGTCACCTTTTTCTCCTAGAAGAGTACTGCATCTTTAAAACAACAACAAAAGACAACACTAACTGCAATTCAAAATCGTGGATTCCTGGATTCCCAAACTGAGTGCAGATTAATTCCTCCTGAAAAATCACACTATCACATACACACACCGTTTGCTCCACCAATAAAACATAATTCCACTCTTGTGCAGTGGGTGAGCACACAGCTAAGGCAGCTACACCGAGTAAGAAGTCACTTTTTCAGACCGCGGTACTTGCGGTCACCTTCCGCTCGCAGAGCTTTTCAATGCTGATGCGCAAGGGGAGCGTAATTGGGCCTCAAAGGACTAAAAAGCAGCTTGAACACCTCAATAGCTCCTTGCAACAAAAGCAAAGCGGCACAAAGATGAACAGAGCGCTGATTTTGCCTCTCCTCGGCCTCGTTTCGGTGGGGTTGACCCCGCTGACCCCTGTCAGCCTGGCACTGCTCATGAATGCCAGAAGGGGCGTTCGCTCGGGGACGGGCAGCAATTACTGTTGGTGGCCGCTCCCAGCATCAATAACTCAATCTGGCTATCGGCGAGACCCAAGCACTTTTCCTTTTAATGAGTCTTCGGAGGCATTTCACATGGAGGCAAATTAGCGGCTGAGCCGGGAGGTGTCCGTCACTTCCAATTTCAGCGGGCACGGCGCCGCCCCGACCCCTGGCCTACTTTTCACACGTCTCTGACTTCTCCCTAATGCAGCCACAAAGAGGGAGCCAGGCACCCCGAGCACCACGGGCCCGGCCAGGATTATTGCCAGGTTGTGGTGGGATGGACTGGGAACTGAGCACCGTGAAAATATCCGGAGCGCCGGGAACTTCAAAGTAAACTTCCTGGCCGGGCAGAGGGAAAAGCGACGTGACAGCAAAAATATTCACTCTTTAGTGTTCCCTTTGCACAAGACACGGCACCAATTCTGACAGTTAATAAGGAACGTCCTTCTAGCTATAAAACATCAGGCCAGCAACGTAAGTGCAGAAGTATTAATGCTCTATTCTGTGTTTCAATGGCAATGAACTTCCAATCCTCCATAAAACATGTGGAAGTTGAAAACTGCCAACAGCTTTATGCAGCAATAACAACAAAGGCTTTGTTTACAGTATTCTATCAAGCAGAACCAAATAAATCTCAGTAATAGTCTGTTTAAAGTATTTTTTTAAATTAATTTTTGTCTCATCCAGTTTCAGAAGGACTATATTTGCACTGTTGTACATTGCAAGAGTAGGAGTGTTTAAAACTTGGCAATCTTGCCCCCCAGCTTACCAGAGGGCACACTGGCACAGGAACATCTATTTGCCACTGTACCACACAGCATGTTACCAAAAACACCCAAGAAAAAAAATGGAAGAAATAAACCATTTTAATGCAACTCACTCCAATTTCATGGTGATTTTTGTTCAGTGACACAGTCTAAGGCAGTTTCCAGAAATGCTGTCCAAGCCTATTAAAAAATAATGCTCTCCACTAGTATTTTGTACCTCAGTCTTCCTTCTAGTAATATATCCCTTTGTATAATATTATCATATATAAAACCATGTAATACAAATCATAGAGAACAAATTCTAATTCCCCATTTTAAAACAAAAAAATACCCTTCCAGACTCCTATTAAGCAGGAAAACTAGCAGCCCTGGCTAAGGCACAACATTGAAAGAGCAACAGCTGGTATTTCTCCAAAACCTGCCTGATAAAACAGTTTAAAATGACACAACTAAATAACCCCTTCAAATATATTAAAGCACCAATTAACACTTGGAATGCTACTCTGCCAAGAGAATGATGCTGACGGGATTCAAACCCATAAACCAATCAGTTGATTTTGAAGTTCTCAATCTCTTTTCTATCGTAGCCACAAAGAAGTGTTCAACTATAATCCACTAAAAAGTAATTTATTAATTGATGGTAACACCTGGCTTTTTTTGCACTGTATTTTATTACTCCTCCTAGTACCAGTTTATTGAAGAAAATGCCTTTATTTTCAAAACTGTGGGTTTTTTTTCTGAACTGGAACTCAGCAGTGAATTCATAGCACTATCAGAGCAGTCCAACCCTATGTTCTGTATGACTCCAGATAAATGAAGCTGAAGTGTGCAAGATCTGTCATAAGGCCCAAATCAACTCTGAAAGCACGGAGTTCAGTGGTAACTGCTCTTTAGATGTGGCTATGTAATATTTTTAACAGCATGATCCCCAAACCAAGTGAGCTGTGCTGTTCCAAATTTCAATAAAGAATGATAGTTCTGAATGTAACAACAAAGACAGCATTGTATAAGGGGAACACATGGAAAAATGTCAATCTTGGACTTCACAAGAATCAGAATATACAATCCATTTCAACAGACAAGATATTTCAAACCATTTGCAGCAGTACATGTAACACCAAGTTAATGTATTTAAACACAACAAAATGAGAACTTAGTAAATGGTTCTCTGATGTGTAACTGGGGCAAGAAGCAACTTAGGTAACTGTAAGCATATTACCTCAATCACAGGTACGGTTTTGAACAGGACTTTGAGATGAACAGAATGCCAGAGATAAACTGAACTGTCAGTCTAAGTCAGTGTGCAACAACAACTTCCCTGGAAGATTATGAAAAAACCTGATATGGTGCCACAAAGAAAATTACTCATTTGGAAGAAGAAAAGAGGGATTATAAGAACAGTAAAGAATTCACTACAGGGCAGACAAGTAGTTTCAAGAACAGAGATTAGTAGCCTAGTTCAAATGGCATTTGAGGACCTTGATTCTTGATTCAGCTTGACTGAAGGATACTCACCCTTTTCATTAATGAACTAAGCACAGAAAGCAAAAATTGAAAAAAAAATTTGCTGACAAAAATAAATTGTCAGTTCAGCTCAGTGTTGTTTTTATGCAGGAAGATTTGGATCGTGTCAAGAACTGAAGTAACAGAAATGGAACAAAGTACAACAGCATGAAATTGGGAAAGTCATGCATATTGGTAACTGAGGAATTTCTGCTTCACACAGACTAGAAGCTCACACATAAGAGATAGCTACATCCATAGACACCAAGTGATCACAGAACATCAGGCACATCCATGTGATGTGGCTGGGAGAAAGACACAAACACAACTCCAGTATTCCTTAGGGATATTTCCCAGGGAGAACAGTAAGCCATGAATAGCACAGAGACAATATGATTGATAAAATCAACATCCAACTTAGAAGGATACTATCTCAAGGAAAGAAAGACATTTGGGGATAAAAAGAAAATAATACAATTAAGATAGTTAAAATTGGTGGGTAAATAACTACACTTTGACAATATAACAGAAATAAACACAATGAAAGACAGACAGTTATTCAACCTTAAGAAAATTACTGGTTCAACAACTAGGTATGGATTAGCCATTACAATTCATTTAGATCAGAAATGAGAAGACTATTCCTAACCACTGGTTAGAAGGTTGTAGGGCAGATTTTCAGACTAAAGAGAATCCAAAACCTCAATTACTCTTTACAAAGGCCACCATCTTATATAGCTACAGGTGTCAGGACAGGAATAGACTGATCTGGGACTACATCTCATTATTCTTAATACAAAAAGAATTATAGTTAGCTTCAGTTTATCCAAAGTCAGTCAAATTTAACCATAACAAGAATAAAGTTTCAGATGGTATACTGTGTAATTCTGTCAAATACTTGTACAAACCTACTTTTAAAATGTATTTTTATTACTCTATTGTAAGGCATGCTTATACAAATTCTAGAAAAGTAAAACACTTTTGGTTTGTTTGTGTGAAAAGTTTGAAACACTCAAACTACCTATGCTTGAGTGCTGTCAAATATGTTAAATTAAACAAGCAAGGTAAATCTTCCCCTAAAATCTGTCAAGAAATCCTACAGCTGATGGAGAAGACTGCTGGCTATTGCAAGCCAGCTGCTCCATGGCCATCAACGAAAACAACTTCAGGTAAAGCCCTATTTGTTTAGGTGCTAATCTGTTAAAGGTCACGGAAATAACTCCCCTGACCTGTGGATTGTGTAAGAATTATTTCAAACTATTCCTGATTGCATAAATTTAAAAGCCAAGAGACTGTGTAAATTATACAAAAGTCTTTTCTCCCTCTAGAAACTGAAGTGAAATCTGAAATGAAGCACATTTCAGATGCTAAATGAAGCACATTTTTGTATAGTATTTACTTTTCATAAGACTGAAAAATTAAATCTTAGTTCTCTCTCTAGTACATACAGAACCATGAGTGTAAAACACATGCACTGCAACACATTTGTTCACTCAAAAAACACAAGACCCTAACAACAGGTTTTTTTTGCAGAAGGGGAACTCACAGTCTTAGAAAAGGACTTCTTACTTCTGACCAGTGGGAAAAGCCACCAAACTCCACGCTGGACAGTCAAACAGGTATTTCCTGAAAGGAAGACTTCCCACCACTGGCAAATATCAAACATGTACATCACGGCAGAATTTAGAAACCAAAGTACTAAATTATGATATATCTGTCTGTTTCATAAACAAAGTTGTTAACTGTGAAGAAATTAAAGCTTAGCTGCTTTCTACCATGCCCAGAAAAATTAGGTAATTGGGGACGCCACTCACTGGACTGCTGAATGCCCGTCTTACTGTTACTCTCCTCTGCCAATTAACTAACTGCTACAAAGTTTCTTCAAGTAAATTAAATGCAATGACATCCAGCAAAACTGCTTCCCCACTGCAATCAGGTGTTCAGACATATCCTAATGTGTTACAAAAAATGACACATTCACTTATTTCAACATATTCAGAGAAAATTTCAATACACTATTTTTATTCACCTTGACCCATTTCCCTCTTTTCTCAACACCTTCACTTTGGTGATTAGCTGGCTTGGAGCTTCTGCCCTGGAGACAATAAGCAAATGGACACCCATGTTCATTCCACAATAAATGACATCACCTTCTGCTATTCTACCCAGAAGCTATACTTCTCATATGTTTTTACGATCTATTTATCATTTCTGCTGGTTCCTTACTGTCATACCAGTCAATGTGAAAAAGGAGAAAAGTCTCCACATGTAATGCATTCCATCCCTAAATTTACTAACTCCAAATGGGGAATCATAACTTCAACCTTTTAGATCTCATTCATAAGAAACATACTTTTGTTCACCAAACATAAGCAGCAACAGAAAAAAAATCATCAAAACTGCTAGAAATTTTACATGTCACTATTAAAAATATAATGGTCATACTATACTGCCTACAAGACTTATCACACATTTTGGCTCTGTGTTTCAATAATGACACAAATAATATATCTGGGCCGAGGAAAGGAAAAAGCTGGGCCTCAATCCTGAATATACATCTGCCTGCATTTTTAGAAGTGGAAAAAGGACCCTAAAATAAGTGCGCCAGTGCCTTCAAAATTACAGATGCTCTCATAGACACAGTTTCTAACATCCCTTTCAGCACTATGAAGACTAATGAATGCTTTCTCAACCCTACAGTATTTTTTTTCATAATTTAAGGACAGTTATTCGTTAATCTATGTTAAAAAAAAAATAAAAATTCCCCAGATCAAAAAACTGACAGGGTAAGCATTTATTTTACTTAGCTCCCATGATCTTGGCTTGCTTCTGCTATGCCTATAACCTCTGCCCAGCCTAGAAGACGAAATTCACAACTTTATGTCTCCGAAGTGAAGATGACTATGCAAATTACGGAACTCGAGAGGAACAGTTCTAAAGAAACTGGATTTTTGTTTGGAGCTTAAAGAGCACGTTTTTCATCTCATGATGCCTAAGGAAAACAGCCTGTATTTTTGGTCATAGACTTGAATCATTAAGAAAGCGCTGCTTTTCCCCCGTCAGTGACATCGGTGCGTCCCGGAGGAGCGAGGGACGGGAGCCGGGGCCCCCCAGCGCCGTGCCCCGGCCCCCAGCGCTTCGCCCACACGAGGGAGGTGTAAGCTCACTTCCCGGTTGCTAAAGCCTACCTCTCTCACAGCGTACAGAAAATGCGGCTGCTATTTAAAAAGACACATCGCCTGAATTTCAATTTTTGATACAAAAGAGAAAACAGCAGCAACAAAGCTGAGACAACTCAATACGGGGTTTGGGGGTAGCTTTTTCTAACACGAAAAGAAACCCCAAGACTATAAAGCACTTCTCTCCCTCTTGCCCTGGCCTTTTCCAGCCTTAACTCTTGTTTTCTAGGTAGTAAGGTTTTTCCAAGCGTGCTGGCCAGCCGCCAGCTCCATAAAGCGAGCGGGAGGCGCTCCCCCCGCGGCCCCTCCCGGCAGCCCAAGGCGCCCGGCCTGACATGCTTTTCAAGGCGTGCTAGACTGCAGCGCAGACTTTCTGGCTCCACTTCCATTGTTTGCACGGCTGCTTTGCTCCTTATCCAGAGCCTGGATTAGCATAAGAATACTGTCTTCCCCCTCTACAAGCCAGCTCCCCTCTAGAAGACCTCCACCCCTTAAGAATAAACATAGGGTTGGGTTTCTCTTTTTTTGGTGTTTTCTCTTTAAATCCCCTTTTCCTATTCAGGACTTGTAGAAACCAATAAAATAAATAAAAGGCGAAAAAAGCGAGGCTGACAGGGCTCAGAAAGGCCCGATTGCATAATTAGTAATTACCAAGGTCAGAAGAGTCAACCCGATAATGCACGGAGCCCTCACTCCTCACACTCACTTTGTGGACATGAAAGTTATTAATGGATATGCTTTCCATACAGAGCTGAAAATAAATAAATTTAGGAAGGAGTAACAGAAAGGAGCTTTTAAATCCCCCTTTCCTTTTAATTTACACCTGGAAGATGGAGTTTCAAATTACCGAGAACAGACAGGAAACATTTATGAAGACAGCCCTCAGCCAAAAATACAAACAAACCCCTCCAAACTGCAAGTGGTGATGCCTTCCACGGGAAATCTGCCTGCTCACACATCTGCAAACCCTTTCCCTCTGGTATGTGACAAAGGGACTGTGGTGTCCCTTTTAGAGCAAGTGACGTGATTAGTATTAAAAAAGGCCGACAGAAGAGCATTTCACAAGAAGCGAACTGCGTGCCCTCACTACGCTTCAAACTGTCAACATGGACATAGTTTTTTGTTCTGCTGCTCAGAAGGTAACAGCTGGCCAAGTGAATTCATACGTTGTGTCACGAACAAGATAAAAATACACTTGTAAATATTATTTCATAAGCGAGCAACGTAATTTTTAAAGCATTGAATTCAGCACTCCCCATTGCAATGGGTGAGAGATGAGCTTTCTTTGACATATTTGCTCGACACACACAGACTGCAGAGACAAGACTGGCAAGTTCAACATCATGAAGATTTGCTAATACAAAACGCTGCTTGGCAAGGTAAGTCTTAATCCTCCTTTTCCTCACCTGCTTGCCATGCCCACAGAGGCACTGTACTCTGCAGAGAGGAGAAACTCCCTGTCTAGCTGTTCCCACAAATCACTGTACACAGATACCCTCAAAGGAGTGGTCTCCATCAGACTTCCAAGGAGGCATTTTAATAGCTGGATGGGACAAATAAGTAAAATTCTAAGTGCTGCTCCTTTATGCTCCTCTAAATGACTGCTGAGGCAGGGGGAAGTTATTTTTTAAGTGTTCTTACTACAGAAACAAAATTTTAGATAAATGTAATTCGCAAATTACATTTACCTATTTTGTTCTTTGTGTTAGTTACATTACCCTTAACTTAAAATTGCAACCTCTCTTTTTATTATGAATTTTAATGCAGAGTTGACTGACTTTTGTCATCTGTGAGCTTTCACTTAACCCTAGAAACTTACATTGGGGATATTTTTATGAGATTACAAACTCCAGGCACAGAACACGAGGAGGTTACCGCCTTCACAGCAAGGACAAAAGAAGTGAGCAAGTATTAGCAGTGGCAAGTTTAGAATAGCCTGAACTAGAATCATTCATTATCTTACAGAGAACCTGCAAAGTGTTCAGATATTCTCAGTATCAGAGTGATAAATGCTTATGTGTAAAGCATGACATGCTCACCTTATATCACAGAGTGTAATATATCACAGAGAGTGGATATACTAAATTAGATTGCTGTATTAAGAAAATGCTTACACAGGACAAATAATGTAAAATTAATAATATGCATTCAACATCTATTTTCATCTGCAACACTTAATTTCAACGTGACATATGTAAGAAAGTATTATTCCTCTGGGAAAAATTTCCAGGAATCTAAATGCATGTATCTGAGTTCTATCTTAGCCTGCTGGTGTTCTGTAATTCTTGCTGAGATAAAAACAGATTTTAATGCAAGCTTAAGTTAAACTCAAAGTGCACTGAAGATCTGCTTGGTTAAATAACTACAGAAACGACGTGGCATGCACACATACAAATACTCCTCCTAAGTTTGAACAATGTACTTTTCATCAAATATAGCTTCAAAGACATTTCCAAACCCAAATGCAGTAATCTTTCAATAAATAGGCAGACAAAAACAGAGTTCAAAGGTAATGTTTACTTCAATAGTTATAATCCTCTATTTCCCGGCACTGAAGTGCTAAAGCAATACTGTTAATTTTTTTTTTTTCTTCACACAAAATTATAAAGTAAACAATAGCTTTCTGGTCATGAGATTAATGAAATTAAAGATCTTCCATTTGTTATCAACCAATTACACCAGTTCTTAGTGCAATAAGGTTATTTTAAACACACTATGAAACATTTTTCAACTAGTGTTGCACAGTAGAACTCAGGACAGGAGAAAATCAACAGATAGGGTAAATGCTTGGTTTGGTTTTAGATTAAGTGGAGTTCACATTCAACTAATAAAATCTGTAATTTTTTTTTAATTCAATCTTTGCTTTTCTCTACATATTATAAGAAAGCAACTGGACTAAGACATAAAGAAAATAAAAAGGTACAGAGGTTATATGATATATTCCTTCTATGAATTTCACTTGGTTTCCTACTTTTCTCTTTGACCATCATGGTGTATGACTTAAACTGCCCATACTCAGTATTACAGGGATGATTTGGACACTGTTTATTATTGCAAACATTTGCCCCACACTCCCATCATCCTTAAACTTGAAGGTATCTTCTCTGATGTCTCAACAGTTCCTTAAGCAAAAAATCTTAAGAGTAAAACCACATTCCTCCTAAGTCATCTCTGCATTAACATTGGCAATTCAGTTATTCCCCAGTAATTCAAAATCACATTCATAAAACTGTCTCATTCTGCCTTTTCTTATGCTATTCTGTCAAGCTGTTATTCCATCTAGGGATGATTTATTCCTTCCACATCTTCACTATAAAAACCTTGTTTTTTTCAGGATTCTTTAGCTTACATGAATCAATCCTTCTAATAGGATGGAATTAAGGCTGATTCAAATTAAATCTGTGAAGGAAAAATTGAGGTTACAGGAAAACCACAGATTCCATAACGGGAAGCAATTTCTGTTGCCAGTTGAAGAGAATACAGAATTATTTTTGGCAGAGAGAAAGGGAACAAAAAAGCCATCTTTATTGAACCTTCTCTATCAAGCCCTATATAGTATCTTGTAATCCTCTACCACATCCTAAGTATTTTTCCATTTCCCTTTTTTCTTTTGAGACTTTTCACACATTTTGAGTAAAGAACCGTACTGAAACCAAACTAGCAGATAAAAGACTGCAGTAATTTATTGGGTCAGGCTTTGGTAGCAGGGGGCTAAAGGGGTGGCTTCTGTAAGAAGCTGCCAGAAGCTTGTCCAGCCAATGCCAGCTGGCTCCAGGATGGACCCACTGCTGACCAAGGCTGAGCCCATCAGGAATGATAATAATGCCTCTGAGATAACATACCCAAGAATGAAAAAATGTTACTGCACAGATGCTCTGCGGCCAGGGAAGAGAGGAGTGAGATGATGTGAGAGAAACAGCCCTGCAGACACCAAGGTCAGTGAGGAGGGCAGGAGGTGCTCCAGGCAGCAGAGACAATTCCCCTGCAGCCCGTGGTATGGCCATGGTGAGGCAGCTGTGCCCTGAAGCCCACAGGAACCCAGAGATCCACCTGCAGCCCCTGGAGGAGCTCATGCCAGAGCAGGTGGATGCTTGAGAGGAGTCTGTGCACCCACAGGAAACCTGTGCTGGAGAGGGTCCTGGCAGGGACCTGCACACTGCAAGTTTCTGGTATGACTTGTGACCCCGTGGGGAATCCCAGTAGGGCAGGCTGTGCCTGAAGGACTGTGCCCCAGGGAGGTGTGACCCATGCTGTAGCAGCCTGTGACAGGGAAGGAATTCTCCTCCCTAAGCAGCAGCAGTGTGTGATGAACTGACCACAAGCCCCATTTCCCTTCATTGCTGGAGAGGGGAGGTAGGGCCCAGGAACAAAGGAGGAGCAGGAAGAAGATGTTTTTAAGATTTCTTCTTCTTGTCCATCTCTAATGTTGTTAGTAAGTCATTCAATTAATATCCCCAAATTGAGTCTGTTTTGCCTGTAATGGTAATCAGTGAGTGACCTCTCCTGGTCTTTATCTCAAACCATGCAGAGGGAAGTGATAAAATGGCTTTCATGGGTGTCTGTGCAAATTTTAAAGACTAATAAAGCAAATCTTTTGTCCCCTTCCCCATTAAAAAGTCATTCATGGATTGATGGTATCATCAAACATGAAATTTACCGAGGGGCAGGGGAAACTCAGCAGATTACAAGTGTACATTTGCAAATTCCAAAACAACTCAAAGTGCACGGAACTTCAAGACACCTGTATAAATATCCCTCTTCTCATACACTGCCATGTCAAAGACCTCAGGGACTCTCCTCTGCACAGGCAGACCCTTTATCACTTCACTTTCATCCCACTGAAAGCCTAGGACTGAACTGTTTCTGTAAAAAACTTTCATATGCTTTACCTGCCAACTGAAACAAATAATTGTTTTTCAAACACCAGCAACTTGAACGAGCATGTTTGAACGAGAACAGGAATTTCAGATCTTAGAACAACAAAATGTGTTTGAAGCACGGTGAAGTGTAGCCATTTGGGAACCCCTCTGCACATCTACACCATGGAAATTCTCCTCACAGATGTGACTACTGACACCTCTACCATTACTCTAAATAGATTCAGATTTTTACACAAGATATCCTGAAATTTCTGTACCGTGCTGTAAACTCAAAACATACATATTTTAAGGACATGATAAAAATATCCTTTCTTTACATAGATTTGGCTATGGCACACAAGTAATTTTTTTAAAGGATGGTACATATATCTGTTATATTTCTACCACCACAGTGTCTCTATAAACATTAAGGATATTATAAAAAGACCCTTACCAAAATCAGTTTTGGATTTTGGTAAGCTAACAAGTAGCTCCTTATTATTTTAATATTTAGTATTTTTAAATACATTTGAAGTCGACCCCTAAATTTATTTTAATTAAATTCTGTATCAACTGCAACACTTGAGAAACACCTAACATTTCATGAAAGTTACTGTACCTGCACAACCTTGGAACCTCTGGAGAAGGACATTCTTGACTTTTCAACCTAGTTTAGAGGAACCCACTCCATAACTGACTACTTAGGACTGCTTCAAAATAGTACCATCAGAAATAAACATTTATCTGCTTTGTTTTGGTTCAAGGGAAAAAAAGGAAAGAAAGCAATTCTTGAAAGCAAAATTAATTCCTGTATTAATATTTGGTTGAAACCCACATTTTACCATTCCTAATCTATACACTAAATAGAAAAGAAGCAAAAAATCATAAATTATCAGAAGCAATCTGGTATGTTTCTAATTACATATCCATGTCACAATAATCTGGTTGCAAAATACACTCCTGTCAATACAAACATCTTTACACTGTACTGTAAATGCATTCTTTGTATGTCTTTCTCACTGTAAGATCTTAAATTGTTCTCTATTCTACCCCTAAAAATTCTCATCCTCAGATATGGAAATAAAATACAAAATTTAGCTTTCTTTTACTACACAGAAACTTGTCTAGATTTCTTTGAAAACTGTTGCCCATGACGCTTTCAACAGGAGCTCCTGAGCCAAAGAGAGCCAAAATAAAATTTCTCAGCAGCTTAATCTAACCTTGCTGAGCCTGACATCTAGCAATAGAAAGGCTCTTGTTTTGTGTGGTCTGAGATGAAGATGGTGAGACTACTGGAACAAGCTGGGATAAGCCAGGGGCAACAGGAGTAAGGAAAGTCCTGTTAGGAGCACACTGCAGAACAGGGCAGCTTCACAGTGGAACCACTGGCACTTCCTGTTTTGATCAACTGATTCACAAGATGACATGGATGTCTGGTTCCTCCACTCCTGGAAAATGCTTTGAGCACACTGACCTGTATTTCCCATCTGTGGTTGGAGCCTCAAGTGGCTCAGCCTGTTTGTTATGGAATTAACTCCTAGCAAATAGTTTGCCACCAAGGAAATTCAATGGCAGCTAACCCAACCTTACAAAATAATTGTTTCCTAACAGAACAGAGAGGATCTTGGGCAGACTTGATGATTAATAAGGAAATCATTGCAGGAATACCATCTCATCAGTGGCACCCTTCATTTGAAGCACGTGGTATGTGTTTCTGGCTACTGAAGGAATGAGCTCCATCCCATAAAAGATGCTCCTACCACTGCTGGTTTGGAGGACCAGAAAGGTGACAACTCTATGGACAGCAGAAACTGAGAAGTAGGCAGTTATTCCTGAACTGTCAACTCAAGTTATTGGTTCAGCAGTTGTATGTTAGAGGTCTTTAATGTCCTTCTAACTCGTGCCTTGCTGCAGGCAAGTCAAACTAAGGGAGTATTTGACATTTTAATGGGTGGTGTTGGGAAGTCATCCAAGTCCAGTTTTCAACATCCCAATGAAAACAAAGTAATCATACAACCAAAATCTTTCTATTAAATAAAGAGACAACACTATATGGGACACAAGTTGCAGAAGGGAATTGAGCACTCATAACCCTGCTGATTATGTGTAATATACTAATCTGAATTTCTCCAGCTGCATTGCACTAGAAATGCACAAATTCACGGGTGTAATTAAGAGACCCATTTACCCTACTAAGTAAGAGGTAAGAAAATTTTACACTATCTCACAAAATGAAATAGAATTGGCAAAAGTATAATGAAGGGTTGTATTACAGAGATTCCATATTAAAGAAAAATAAAATAAACTATCTTGAGAACTGTCAGACATTTGATACTCTTCACTGAACCCTAAAATGGAAGAGACAACCAAAGAAATTTAATTCCAGTTTTTCTCTATAAACCAATCAGGAACCAACAAACAAACAATCAGGCAGCAGTTTTAGATGCAAACAAAATACACCTTCTGTATATAATATTTAAACACTCACATTCACTGTTTTGTCTAGGTGTCCAAACTCATTAATGGGCTCAAAGACATACCTGAAAGCAGGTCAGGCAATGAAATACTGCTGATCTCTCACTCAGGAAGCACATAAAATATCTGATCAACACCTGGGCAATGTACCCTGCTCATATCTGGTATTTATAGTATTTCCCTCTTTTGGCATTCATGATCAATTTTTTCTTTTGTCTTTGTCCCTTTGCTATTGAAATTCAGGTACAAAAGATATGAAAACAAGAGGCAGTACACAGGAACAGGAATAATAAGCACAAGGACTTCCTTATTTGGTTCTGATAAGCTCCTCTCTTCTTGCCATTTGTGTGCTTGATGACTTAGCAGCCCATAACCCCTAGTAAAAAGAGAACCAACTGTGTGAAGATAGAGAAATTTTGTGGTGGAGTGGTGTTGCCATTTTATTGTTTGCCAGATCAGCTATTTACATAAATAAAAAAAGCAAAAAGCAACCTCCCTCCCTCAACTGCTTCTAATACCACTCACCTTTAAAAAGACAGTGGACTAGAAGGCAGAAAAAGTAACTTGTGAAACTGCTTGGGGGTGTTTTATGTTTCCCTTTTTAAAACAGGATTGTGTCCAGAGTTTTCAACTCAACTGCTTATGCTCATGCCCTGCCACTTGACACTGGGTAAAGCTTTTGCCCAGTCATATCAGCAAAATAATAGATTAATAATCAACTAAAGCATTAGAAGTATTCATGACTAAGCAGATTCTACCAAATAAAATTTGCCTTATAACATAATTCTTTTCCAATGTGCTTTGTACAACAGGTGTCTCTGTAGCTGATGCTAATTTATCTTTTTTCATAACTGAGATATGGACAGAGATTAGATCAAACAGCTGTTTTAATATGGCATTAAAGACCAAGGAAAGTGGTCACGGTGTCACTAGCATAAAAAGGTGTCTCTGAAATTTTTTTATAAGATAGGGTGCTTATCATATGCTTTTTATCCCTGAAATATTCAAAATAAAATTTTGCATGCATTAACCTTACCTCCAAATTAGGAAACTGAATGAAACTGTATTGTACTTCAAGCTTCCTCCAGACTGTTTTCATCTGTACTTCCACTTCATTAGTTCAAGGGTGGTATTATGGAAATGCATATTTCTATTGATCTGCAAAACACAAAGAGGATTTTATTAAAGAGAAGAAACTGTGTTGATGGTTTATGGACTAGAACATAAACTGCACATTGCAGATACTTGTATCTGGAATTACAGAAACAACCTGCTATGATGAGCTGCTCCTAGTCAGAGAGAAACTTCCTAGGAGCCATGCATATCCAAGAGCTGCACAGTTGCAGCATATTTATAAAGCACTGACACACAAGAAATTTAAAATAATTTTATTGCTATCAGTAATTGCTCACATTAAAATGAACCAACAAAAATATTTATATCCTTTAGTTTAAACATGTTTGTCTTTGATGAATGGTGATGTCAGGGATGAAGGGTGTTAAAAATCTATGTAGAGTGTCTTGCTATGAAAATAAGCCTCTCATCTCTTCTCATAACTCTTGGATCCTCCTGGTCTATACTAGCCAGATTTACAAACCTCCAGACACCAAGGTTCCAAATTTTTTTCTTTTAAAAAATTCAGCAGACCAGAGAATCACAGAATCACCTAGGCTGGAAAATACCTTTCAGTTCATTGAGTCCAACCCATGACCTAGCACCACCTTGTCAACCAGACCACAGCACTGAGTGCCACATCCAGTCTCTCCTTAAACACCTCCAGGCACGGTGACTCCGCCTCTATGGACAGCACATTCCAATGCCCAACCACCCCATCTGTGAAAAACTTCTTCCTAAAGACCAGAGAAAGGATACATTGTTGGTGACACCAGTGGAAAAAAGCAAGCCATGCACAATTCAATCTTTATTATAAACACCAGAGAATCTGTAAGACTGCAGCTCCACAACAAAAATCCACCAGTGTCACACCATTAGTTCCAGTACGACAGAAACTGCAACATATGGAGAAATAATCAATAGGTTTTTTGTAGCTGTGCACAGGCATAATCACTCCTGGGAACTGAAAAGCAAGCCAAGAATGTGGACAAAGGTACTGGCAGTCGGATGAGTTTGATTTTTGGTTTGTGTTTTTGAACTGCTGTACATCCCAGCATCAGAGGAAAGGCACAGGCTCTTACCCACTCCTCTTAAGGATTGTGAGTAAGCCTGATTTGTGTCAAGTCCCAGCATTTTCAGATGCATTGCTGATAGCTAGGATGGGCTTATCAGCTTTGTTAGTTGGATTCCACAATAAGCAGATGCCACCTATTGCCAACTTCTCCCATTTTATCAGTGTCACAATTTCTGAATGTTTCCCTCATCTGAAGCTTTTAAGAAGATCCTACAAGAATTTTACCATTTAGAAGTCCCAGTGTCATGAATATGATCATAACCTCGAAAATCACACAAAGGCTTAACCACCACAATTCCAGCTATACTGTTAAATAACATACAACCATTCATATAGTGTAGAGATATAATGACTTTTGAATACCAAGGCCAACAGGAGGGGTGCAAATGGAGAATCATGTGCATGATTTCCAGCAGACAGTGTTTCAGCATCCATTCTCCTTCCCTTTTCATTCCTAAGCACCATAAAGACCTTTACCATTACAAGAAGGTCAGAATACTTCTGTCTCCACATCCATTTATAAGCACTGCTCCTCACACACTGAGGTTTAATAGTCTTGGTAATAAATAATAAATTTGTGCTAAATGGTAACCTGAAACCATCCAGAATATCAGATAGCACCAATTCTTAAAGACAACTGTCTCCTCTGAGCAGACAAGCTGACACTTGACTTATTTCTTCCATGGTAAAACTGAAAAAACATTCTAGCCATGCAATAGTGTTTGTAAAGATTGTTTTTGCTTTTTAAAAGTAAAGGATCTGTAAAAATATATCCATCTCTTCTCCTCTCTTTAACCAAGAACCTAAGTTCATCTTCTGGTGGACTCCAAAAGAACAACAGAAAAAAAGTTGGTGTGCTTTCTGATTTTACACCTCCAATCTCCCAGTATCTGATTTATATAAAGTCCACTTTATTTTATTTAAAGTTTGCTTTACAAGAGTGAAGACATTTCTGAACAATGCAGCTCAGGGTATTTTTGTTTTGTTTTTAAAACCATGCCCTCCTTATATTTTTCCAAACTCCCAAACTGATGAAGCAGATGTTCAGTTTTCTAAGTATTCATTGCCTTTCCTGATTCCAACCCCAGGTATCAGATATCCAAGCTCTCTTACTAAACTATTTTATTTTGGTGAACTTCCTGATCTGCATGACTCTAGGTATGTCTATATTAGCATTTAATTCAAATCAAGACTGCACTTTTGAAGTCCATCTCCCAAACAACCCTATTTTGCTTTGCTTTACATTGCAAAGCAGTCATCAAGTCCATGAACCAGATTTCTCTTGAATAAAATTAGATCACAGAATGAGCTTCAGGTGTACATTTTACACGCTCCAACCACCAAGAGGAATTCAGCCACAGAATCAGACCAGGACCAGCTTGAAATAAAACTCTCACCACCTGTATAGCACGGATGCCAGGTTCTTAGCACCTGACAGATCTGATCTTATTACACCACACTGCTTGGTAATGTGGACACAGACCCTTTTATAATGACTTACTAAATTTTTGTGTCAGTTCCAGATTCATCTCTCTCCTTTTTCAAAGGAAAACTCCAAAACCTCTCTCAGAGATAGGACAGAAGTTAATCATAATTATTAAATTATGGGAGTGACCTCACTGTGTTACTATTTCTTTCACTTCTTCATCAGCATGAAATGCTACCTGAGAACATACTCAATTTAATAAAAATCAATTTACTTAAATATTTATTTTTATACACTTATCCAAACTGCTTAATTATTAATATATAAGTTTCTCAAAATGTTTGGTGCCATTCTTGATGGCATTTTCCAGAGAAGTGCTATCAAGTACAAAATAAAACAAGTGAATAAATTATTTGTACAACTATATCTTCATTTTATTAGAATTTGCTAAACTACAGCAACTATAAAAGACACAACTTCAAAAGTACAGAGCCTCACAGTACTTGTCATTAGTTACATATTAAATCCAGATTTACCTACAAACTGTTCTTAGTAGCAAGATTAAATTTGAGATCTTCATATACTACCAACTGAAAAATATCAGCAGTCAGGGGAAAAGAAAAATCTGAATGAAATGAACATACTAGCTACTAGATAACCCAGAAAACTGTAATTTTCTGCCACTAGCAGGCCCCAGCAAACAGTCAGAGTATCTAAACAGAGTTGATTCTAACCTCATTCAGGAGTGGGGGTGGTTCTGCCAGCAGAGAGTGCAGGAAGCAGCAGCTCTGAGAGCACAGACCGCAGGGACTCGCATGGCAAAGCTCACTCTGACTGCCTTGAGGAGCAAACCCAGCCTGTGGATTCCCTTTTTCTTGTCTTACCACTTATCTCCAGTTACTGCTTCCCTTCTCAGTGCTCATTTCTTCAGTTCCAGGGCCACATCCAACTCATTCCCTCACCTGTCTCTTCTTCTGATGCCAAAAACTTCTCCCACACTCTTTCATTCCCACTTTGCTCCAACCGCCTCACTAGTTTTCAGGTGAATTACTTTATTCTTAAATTATCTTTCTTCCTGAAGGAGCCTGCTACTTGTTAAATGCAGTGTGTATTTATGGAACAGAAGTTTAAAAGTAACTTAAAGTAACTTTAAGTAAAGTAAGAGTTAAACTAATTCAAGTGCAATTAAGCACATGATCATACAAGGACTCATTGGCACTGACAGGGTTAAATACTTGCCCATTCACTCCAGCTTCCAGTTACTTCTTTCCTGCTCTTTCACTTCCTCCAGCCATAGGGCACTTTTGCAGGGTGGCCATTCAGATATGCATACCTTTATTTCAATTGATGAAATAGAACTTATTTTGGAGTTTCTGCAAATTGAGATCATGGCACAGACATAGGCTTGGGTGATATCTGACTCACAGTTATATCACCAAAAAAAAAAAGGCAAAACCATTCAGCATTTGAGACTTGGGTGGGAGCTAAAGGGAAAAGGAGAAAAGTGTGTGGTGCTTGCAACATGCCTCTGTGTGCAGTGTCAGAGTTCACAGCCAGCTGACAGCTCTGGTAACCAGAGACGGGAGAGGTTTCAGAAGCAGAATTATTCCTCTGCAGGTAAACCACAGTCCTAGACAATAGGCTTTTTGTTAGAAATCTATGCACAATGAAAATACACTGCAGACCCATATGGCAGCCTGAAGGATGCTTCAGTTCACAATCTCATGACTGCTACTAGAAAATACAGCCAGAATTGCTGTGATCTATTGCTTTTACAGGACTACTACTGCTCTGAAATATGAGTTGAATTGCAAAGGGAAAGAAGCCATAACCAGATTTCCAAATTTTACTCCATAGTTCATGTCCAAAGATAGGAATTTATTAAGGAAACCTTTTTCAACAAGTTTACCTATGAGCTCAACTCCAACAGCACGCTGGGACAAGCAAACATCATACTGCATGGCAAATTTGGGCTTGCTGGTTTTGTCTGTCAAAGCATGAAGGTATATGAGCAAGAACATCTCATTGAACAAACAGCCCTTCCAAATACAATGAGATCAATTGATGAAATAAAATAAACTGGCTGAACAAACACTTTCCAGTCCCTGGACACCAAGTCTTCCAGGCAGCAACAGGGAAAGTAAGAGCCTGAGACATGGTTCAAGCACATTTATTT
Organism: Aegithalos caudatus; assembly: GCA_013389925.1. Taxonomy (NCBI): domain Eukaryota; kingdom Metazoa; phylum Chordata; class Aves; order Passeriformes; family Aegithalidae; genus Aegithalos; species Aegithalos caudatus. The sequence continues at coordinate 281,669 of WEIU01023132.1, forward strand.
GATCTTTGAGGCAAGGTAGTTCAAAATTGTTCAAAATCACGTAAATAAAAATATACCTCCATAAAAGATAATTTTAAAAATTAATTTTATACCTACCTTCCCATAAGTTTTAATAAACAATCATTAAGTTATTCTTGCAAGGTATTAAAAATACAAGGAATTATACAACATTCAAGCACTTCCTGTCTTACTTCATGAAGTTCTTCACATCTGTATTACAGTGACTTGGCCTTCCTATGTATCTGGTCAAAACACTCAAATTAGTTCAGGATACCGCTGATCTTTCCAGCACTTCCAGGTTGTTCTGGGAAAGCCTAGATTTTGTTGTTTTTTATTGATTACTGCAAGCATCCTTGACTGCAAAAGCATTCTTAATAATTTGTGAGAACTTCAGAAATACTACCACCAAGCAATTTGAAGGAAATGAGACATCACACAGAACAGAAATAATACAGATTGAAACATCAACTGGGCCATTCCAGCACTAATCTAACCTGGCTGGTTGGTTGTGTAGGCAGGTGCAGTAATCAATGAGTGCTGCTGCCACTAATGGGATCAGCTCTTGATTGACCTTCCACTTCCAGTCTGACAGAAAATATGGGACAAATCTATACAATCCAAAAAAACCCTAAGAACCTAAAACTGTTTTTCTTTAAGTCAGGTCACCCTTTTTTTTTGAGGCAGAAGAAGTTCTCTATCAGAGGCATACAACTTTCTTCTTCCTGACTCTGTTTTTTATTTCATGAACATGACTAGCTGGAAATTAAATCAATGGACTGGGTCTAGCACAGAAAAAAAAAAAAAAAATTTGCAGCACAGACAGCTCCTGTTCTCTACTCAGGAGGTATGAAAACTCCTCCCATCATTTGTCTTCTTTTCATAGAAGGGTAGAACCTGTGCCCTAGAACAACCCAAGCTTTTCCTTCTGAGGCCTTACAACCATGCAAGCACACAGACAGAAAACACTCTGAACAGGTAGCATCTGAAGGACCAACACACTGTTTAGCAGCTAAGCAAACACTCTCCCTGCCCTTGTTACACATTTTTGTTTTCATCCTCTTTAGTGCCTGCTGTGACAGAAGACAAAATGGTCCACCTGATCAAGCTCCTGCAATATCATTGCCCCTGGGCATATCTAGAAGTATGAGAGGGCAGATAAATTCCTGAGTAAGGTGGGACTGTGCAGTATCTGACAGAAAAAAAAGCATTATCCATAATGACACAAATCTGCATAAATTACAATACACCATAACTCTCCACTCTATCTAGTGGCACAAATAATTTGTTATTGGGGCCATGAGAATCCAGGCACAAGGCTTGGTCTGCCTCATCGGTAGGGCCAGCTAATTCCACCAGGTTTTTACTTTGCCCTGCCAGATGTAATTTCCCATACCAAAAAGAGTCTAAGCCTCCTGATTTCTCCTTTCTTTCTTCAGTGTTCTATTTTGCCATGGTTAGCTACATCATCTGAAGGACTCCACAGGCTGCAGTGCTGTGGGAGCAGGCTCTGTGCTCCCAGGAACACTGCAGAATTCCTCTGTGTCTTCTTAAATATTCTTCACTAGTGAGCCAGTAGAAGCTGAAAAATCAGCTCACTCTCCAAACTTTGGAGGTAAAAGGAATCTGACAAGAGCTTGCTGTTAAAAGAAAAGCAGTTACCCTCAAAAGGAAACCCATCAGCCTGCAGCAGTGGTGACAAATCAAAGCCACCAGTTCATTCCATGCCGAGAGGTAAAGTCAGAATCTGACTTGTCAGGCTTGTCAAGTAACAACTGGGCAAAAGCCTTTGCTGAGCAACTCCTCCTTTCATCACATCCCACAGCTCTCCAAGTATCCAAAACAATTTCTCTAACAAATACGCTCGGTTTTTAAGAGATGTAAAACCCAACTGCTTTTGCACAACTTTGGAGGTACCCAGCCCAAAGCTCCACTCGCAATCTCAGCCTCCTCCTGGGACCCTGATGACAGACTGGCCCCACAATTAACACTCTTCTGCTGCTTCTAACATCCCTGAAAATAAATATAAGGCTGCTTGTGACACCACTGCCTTCATAAGTCTTCCTGAGCTGCAAAACAATTTATCAAAAACCCCCAAAGCCAGGCTCTGTGCTGTGTTTAACCGTGAGGCAAACATCCCAGGGAGCCCTCCCAGCGAGCTCCAGAGGTCCCTGGGCCACACTTGCCACCTGGCTAACAGCCTGCCTTGCGTGGATGGGAGCGGCATTGAATTCAAACACTTGGCACACAGACTCCAAGGCGCGCGTTCTTATCAAAATACTGATCCTGGGAATGCTGCCCAGAGTGCAATTTCTCTCTGACAAAAGAGCCAATGAGATTTAGCTTCTGCCTGTCCCACAGGACATATTAGACCACATTCTGATAGGTGATCCTCTTCTCCCTCCCCCTAAGATTCTTGCAAAAGGTTAAGTATTTCTTCTATTTGTCTATTTTACAGAGTAATTCAAATGGTGAGAAACATTTTCAGGAACTCTTTGATTAATTAAAAAAAAATCTGTTACAACTTTAAAATCCCATGTTTTTGTGCACTATCAAAATACTATAGAGCAAACAACCTGAAAACTACACTAATGTTCTATCACACTGCCTTACACCTCTGTGTACATAAGATTAATATTTTCTTTCTTATTTGGTATTAAAAAATTTTAAATTTTAACTAGTATGGTGGGTTGACTCAGACTGGATGCCAGGTGCCCAAAGTCACTGTCACTGCCCTCCTCAACTAAACAGGGAGAAGAAATGTAACAAAAGGCTGAGATAAGAATAGGGAGAGATCACTCACTGATTAATGTCACAAGCAAAACGGAATCAGTTTGGGAAATCAGTTTACCATATCACCAAACAAATTGAAGTGGGATAACGAGAAATAAAGCCAATCCTTAAAAACACTTCCCTCCATCCCTCCCCTCTGTTTGGGCTCAACTTTACTCCCCAAATCTTTACCTCTTCTCCCTGCATGTGGAACAAGGGGACAGGGAATGGGGACAGTGACCAGTTCATCACACACTGTCTCAACTGCTCCTTCCTCCTTAAGGGAAGGACTTCTCACACTCCTCCACTGCTCCAGCATGAGATTCCTCCCCCAGGAAACAGTTCCCCCATGAACTTAACCAATGTGACTCCTTCCCCCAGGCTGCAGTTCTGCATTCACTGCTCCAGCATAGGTTCCTTCCACAGCATCACAAGTCCTGCCAGCAAACCTGCTCCACTCTCCATGGGATCACAGCCTTCCTTGGGCATAAATCTGCTGCAGCATGGGGTTCTCCATGGGCTGCAGGGGCACAGCTGCCTCACCATGGGCTGCATGGGAATCTGTTCTGGCACTTGGAGCACCTCCTGCCCCTCCTTCTCCACTGATTTTGGTGTCTGCAGAGTTCTTTTCTTTCTCTGACACATTCTCACTGTTCTCTCCAGGTACAGTGGCTATTGCACAGCAACCTCTTGTTGCCATGTGTTATCCCAGAAGCACTTCCACTGTCAGTGATGGGCTGAGGCTTGGCAAGCAGTGGGTCCCTCCCAGACCTGGCCTGCACTGGGTTCATTTGACATGGGGGAAGTTTCTGGCAGCTTCTCACAGAAGTCGCTCCTGTAGCCCCCCTGCAACCAAAATGCTGCCATGCAAACCAAATCCACACACACAAAATCATATTAAACACAGGTTGCAGGCTGGCTAACTTCTGACAAGAACTTACACAGGTCACAGGAACACATAGCAAGGAATGAGAAAACCTTTCCAACAAGATCTCTGCCTTCAGCAAAGGTCAGAGCCATCAGCTCAACAGCTCTGAACACATGGAAGTGTGACAGATTCTTTAAGGAAATCAGGAGACACCTCAGACACCACTCCCATCACAATAGGGTTAAAGGCCTTCACCATGAGCAGACCTCTCAAGTACAGAAGTTTTTCTATAGAAAGGTATGTGGATTACACACTAACATTCAAGAGTAAAAATAACACTTGTGGAAGAACCTTTGGATCCACACTACATCGAGTCTCCTGCTTTCGTTAAATCACTAACTATATAGCACTACATAGCAAAACAAAAAGAAAGTATGTAAAATATTTCAAATTATTCTAGACAACTTCAGAATTCATTTGGACCACGTGCAGTATGTAAAATTTAGATATTTGGGTATTTTCATAGATTCCTTTGGACAAAACTTCAGAAAGTCATAACACCATAGTCTTCTAAAATGTTACACATTGTTGTCTACAGCCATGTCCTGGTTTTCCACAGAAAGAACTGAAGCTTCTGAAACAACTCTAAGTCTTTGGCAGAGGAGATACACAACTAAATGTTTTACCCTTTTTTTGTAATTCAGAGGTAAAAAAATCCCCACCTTTCTGTACATAAAGTCAAAGAATACTTTATAATTCAGATGACCATGTGAAATTACCTTGATAGCCTTTGACTATATCACATCTCAAGCAGATTGAACTTTCCTTCATTTGTTTACAGGTACTGTAAACTTTTCCTGATACAATGAGACCAATTCATTATTCAGAAAACTGAATCTTATCCCCAAAAAACACAAGTCATCTTTTTTTTTTTTCAAAAGTGGTTACACACAAGAAAGCTATAATTATGGAATCAACTCTTTTAGTAAGATGCTTGGACTAGGGACTTGTTGGAACATACTTGGTCTCAGAAGTTTCTTTAAACATTGTTATTTCAGAAAAAATACCCCAAAACAAATGGAAATTAGAATCATGGAATATTTTGAGTTAGAAGGGACCCACAAGAATCATTGAAGTTCAACTCCTGCACAGGACCACCCCAAGAGTCACACCGTGTGTCCAAGGGCATTGTCCAAAAGCTTCTTGTCCAAAAGCCTTGCTGCTGTGCCCACTGCCCTGGGGAGCTGTTCCAGTGCCCAGACACCCTGTGGGGGAAGAACCTTTCCCTGATATCCAACCCCAGCCTGCCCTGGCACAACTGCAGGCATTCCCTGGGCTCCTGTCCCTGTCACACAGAGCAGAGATCAGTGCCTGCCCCTGCTCTTCCCCTCACGAGGAAGTTGTGACTGCAGGGAGGTCTCCCCTCAGCCTCCTCCTGCCCAGGCTGAACACACCAAGGGACCTCAGCCTCTCCTCACAGGCTGCCCCTCAAGGCCTCCACCATCCTCATTGCTCTCCTTTAGACACTTCTAATAGCTTTACTTCTCTCTTGTATTGTGGTGCCAAAAACTGCAGGACCTGAGGCAAGGCCGCACCAGGGCAGAGCAGAGAGGGACAATCCCATCCTTCAACCAGTCAGTGATGCTGTGCCTGATGCACAGTTAGAAGAAATTTCTCAAGTAATAAAATAATCTGGATATTTGCTGAAGTATTCTTTACTCATCAGGATTTTAGAAGACGTGAGCATGAAATAATTTCCATCTCTACCATTTGCATGATGCTACAGCACTTGATTTGCAAGTCTAAACTCAGGCCACCACGGCCTCAACATCTGCCCCAGCTGAGGTGAACAGGTTGGAGTAAGGCAGTGCTGCCTCACATAGCAAATAATACACAAGGGTAATTCAGTGTAAACACCAAGGTGCTCAAAAATTCTCAGCCATTTCAGCTATTAAGTCTAACAATTATTCATTCTGAATGCTAGAATGTTATACTGCCTCTAGTCCTTTGGTCACCACATTATGAATGCTTTCAACTTGACCTAAGATTTCTAATGACAGATTTCTGAAATACTACATCCAGAATAGACCTGAGGGGCACAAACAAACACAGGGCAGGAAAACTCATCACCAGGTTCCTGGATATAAGGTACAGTTATCTAATATCTAATGTGGCCTTTTGCATTTCCTTTTGATTTATGTATTTGGAAGCAATGGTGAAGAATTCATCACATCTCAAATTCTCTTCTTCAAATGCACAGGAGTCCTGGTGCCCTCATCAAGGATTTGAAAGAAAATTAAGCTTTTTTTCCCCTTAGCAGAGCCATAATAAAAAATTCATTGTGGTAAAAGGTGGTGACAGGCCACTTGCATTGAACAATACAGATCTCACCTGGTTAACTGCCTAGGAACAGGTTCATTTCATACAGCAACACCACCTCCCATGAACAAACACTAAAAGAAACAACCTGTATCCTGAAAAAAAAAAAACTTGAAAAATAAAACAGCTAAATTAAATCCACAGTTTATTCAGTGAGGGATTTTTGTCAACAAAGCCTTAAAAGCACCAGAGGTGCCTGCTGAGAACTGTGACACACCTGGCACTCTGCACACAGCTCCAGCTACTCTGACAGTGCTGACATGAGCTAACAAACCTGACAGCTGCTCTCCTGCAGACACATCTCAGTACTTTGTTCTGGAAGTTAAGGCATCACCCCACAAGTAGTGGATGGACAGGGCATTCCCAAGACGGACCTGATGAGTACAAGTGATCGTTCACTGCTGTGCCTGCTAAAGACATCATTTTTTACAGAGATGAGAACAAAGCCTACGGAAGGGGAAAAGGGAGAAAAGAGGCATAATTTGATTTTTAGCCAATTAAGCACTCTTAGGGTTGGAAAAGACCCCTGAGATACAACCAGTACATGCTTTGTAGCAAAATAAACACCAAGTGAGAAGTTATTTGATTCTTGGTATGTAGAGAAGTAATTTAGACTTCACTGTGTTCCAGAGTGGCTTGAAAAATAATATGAAAGCTTTTCCATCAACATTGAGAGACAACATCAGAAAAATATGAGCAGGCATTTGTGGTAGTTATTGTTCAATCATGTTTTTGAAAAATTCATGCTTATTTTAGCTCTGGAAAGCCTGTCCTGCTGCAAGAAACTGAAGATACTTGACATTGTTGCTTTAATATGACTTCTAACAGAAAAACCCAACCAACCAAAAAAACCCCAAACCCACAAAAAACAAAACCCTCTGACTCTAGCAGCTTTTTCTATTTACTGAAGACACAAAAGCCAACAGCTGACATTTGAATCTCATCTAAATTCAAACAAGAAATACACTTCAAGGAGTTATCAACTGCAGACTGATCCACCCTCGATGCAGCGGATTCTCCATTGTGAGAAGACTTCTAAATGCACAGGTAAGTGCATTTATGGCATACTGGGCTAGGAATTGATGCTGTTTCCTTTTGCCTGTGAACAGAGAACAGCCCCAAGCAGAATTACTTAGAGCTGAATACAACATCCACACTGCTCAGCCCAACCGCGCAGAGCTCCCCATCTACAGGACCAGTCTGAAACCAGTGGAGACAAAGTTCCACTGCACAGAGCATGGACCATCACAAGAAGAGTTTTTACCTTTCTATCTTTGCCCCATTTGTGGCTAATTAATAATATTTAAACTTTAAAAAAGAACTTTGAAAAAAAAGATGAAAGTGGAGCTATTTCAGTTGTATAAATTAGTACACCGGGTGATGTATAACTTTCAACAAAAAGCTAAAATGAGTTTAACAAATACACTTTAAATTATTAATTACCCTTCGTAATTTTTCTTTTTCCATTTTTCTTTTGGGAAAAAGGAACACAAAGCATCTTTTTATGTTCTCTTAACTTAGCTATTTAATTTCCTACTCAAGTAAATAAAATTCTTGTTTTAATCAAGAAAAAATAAGAAAAGGAGTTTAAACAGAAGTGTAACCTCTGTCCCTCTCTATACTGTACACTAGGACACCAGCGTTAACCTATAAATAAAAGAAGCAGCAAAATGTTTAACACTGGTAGCTTCTTTACTGGCCATGCTAAAGCTCTATATGAATCTCAGCTGATTTAACCCTTCAGCTGCATGTCATCTCTTTTATAAAACTATACAGGCAACACTGCAGCAAAATGTTTTTCTCTACAGAGCAGCTGCCTCCTCCTCCTCCTCAGCAATGTGGAGAACTACTTACAAAATAGCAATCAATACTGTGAAATTTAGGGGAAGACAGCAAAGATTTCCAAATAAGATTTTTGGGTTCTTATAGGTTTCTTTGTTTTCACCTTCTGGAAGACAGACTACAGACTGTACACACCACTGCTCAAAGACTCTGAGACAAGGGCCCAGCTGCAGACAAACACTTTTGGGCTCAAAAGGAATTCAGTCATATCTGGGTATATGCTCAAAAGAAACTTGTATATGACTTATAGATTTCACTAACAGGAGCACTCCTTGGAATATTGTCATGCTTTAAACAGGTAACAACAATGCAACTGAAGTGTCACTCTTCAGGTAGGTCCTTTCAGGTAACACAATTTCCACTGAACCACAAAGCTACTGAGCTTCCTTACTCCTTGAAGAAAGCAATTTCAACCCACTAATGACTTACTGGAACTTCAGCATTCTCTGACAAGAATGCAAGACACTTGGACGTGATGATAGATTTCAACACTAGATACTTTCCAAAAGCATTTAGTGGAAATAGAAAAGAATCCCAGTTCAGGGCAGCATTTTCCTTATTCAGGTAAAGAAAGGTGAAAAGCTGTTCAAGAGCAAACTGAAAATAAACAAAAGGTCAGTTTTTCCTGAAGAGTTTTATAAAGGATGGATCAATTATTTACATTTTGTCTCATTTTTTTTTAACAGCAAGATGCATAAATTAAAACTACTATATATATAATGTAATTAAACAAGACTGTGAAAAGAAGATACATACACACTTTCATGACAACTTTGGCTTGTTCAAATCTGAAATGCAATTGTTGGAACAAACAATTACAGGAAAAATCTACAGGCTGTGGATTCAAATAAGATTACATGCCTTATAAAGCCAAGGAGGAACAAGTTCAGTATTTATATTTTTAAAAAATGTAAAAGCGCATTAAAAAAATTATTTATGTAGTCCCTTCCTTATAAACCACAGAATCTTGGAATGATGAAACAACCTTCCACCTTATTATAAGCAGCTTTGAAAATTACTAAAATTGAGACAGATCTGCAGTAGCAGGCTCTGTTGATAGGAGTATGTTTCATAGAAACACACAGCTTTCCTTACTATCAGCCTTACCCCCTCAGCCCAGAGCCAACAATGGGTTACTTTCCTGGAACTGCTTTAACAGTGGAAGATTCTGTAAAATAAAGTATGTACCCCAGATATGTCCCTGCACTTACTTCAGGTGATTTATTCAAGTATATTTAGTGGAAGTCAGGAAACGGCTTTCCAGCACACAAGGAAGTTTGGAAAGTCTGACTTGGTTCTGCTGTCTCTAAAAGAGTCACAAGATAAAACAATAAAAGTTACTTAAGTAAGCAGAAATAAATGAGTATGTTTAGAAAGAAGTTCTGCTGAATAGAAGCAGTACTCTCACACATTCCTTCTACCATTAGTGTAGTATATTCCCAGAACTCAAACAGAACAAATATTTAAGTATATTTAAACAGAACCACACAACAACTCAGTAAAACAAGCTTACAGCTCAAAAACAGAACTTGAAAGATCTAAGCAGTGTAACTAAATCTTAATCAAAGCAGCATGCAACCATATTCTGGCAGTTACTAGAGCAGATGCCTGCCACTAGTGTAATGTAAGCATCTCCATAACCTAACTCCTCCTTATTTAGAAAGAAGAATATCTGGGGTAAGAACACAAAGAAAAGTTTGGAGTTGCAGGAAACACAGGAAAGGGTGAATCTAAGATGCTGTAATGTATTTTGCTTGAGTATGTATGTCTGGAAATCAGGTGAGACCCAGAAATTGTGAAGTTCTTTAAAATACAGGATGTCTGTCTCCAATAAACCAGAATATTGTATGATAATTCAATGAGCTGATTAAGTGTTTTGACTGTCAAACTGCCAAAACCTCGTGCAGATCAGACTGTGTGGGTCTTGGCCTTTCCTAAAACCAGAAAAGGGAGTGGGGAAACAGGGAGGAAACAATGATGTCAGGGGACAGAGATATGTATGACCCAACCCCAAAACTCCAAATGGTGTCCTTGGACACTGCTAACTCCTGCCAAGGCTTGCAAAGGCATCCAATGGCCTTGGGTTATTTTGTGTTTCCTGAGATAACAAGGGAGGGAGAAGGGGCAACCACACAGCACACATTCTTCAAAATGCTGCTCAAAAAGGTTAAAAATCCAAGTGTTCAAGAATCCTCCTGATGAATTAAGAGCTTGCAGACTTTCCTTGTCTACATGCTCCCTCGGGGGGATGGTTTATCTCTTTGTCAACAGACCCTAATGCTTTGCAATTTGTACAATGACTGTATCACTTTTATGCACAGAGTCCAGCAAACAGGTTTGCCAGAGGTGGGGGGGTTCTTGCCTGGCTGGAGGGGGTTACTTTCTTCTGTTAAATAAGCTGAAAGCTGTTCACAGTTCCTCTCTGTTTAAAGATGTGAAATATTTATAAGCTATCTTAAGAGGTACATTCTTAGATACTGTAAAATTGCAGCAGTTTGGATATGTAATTCTTATCACACTACTTGTAACCCGAGCCCTGAACTGACTGAACCAGAACTGGCAAACTGAACAGCAGCCTCAGAATCCTCTATCTGTCTCTGGGATGGGGAGGACGTGGAAAAAAAATAAACAAGGCATCTGATAATTTGAAAACTGCGTGATCAAGATGCTTTTAAAGACCCAGATTCTGTTGCACCAAATGCAGTGAGACCCTGAGCAGGATGAAGCAATACCCTTCTGTTTGAGTTGACAGATGAGACTAACAAAGGTGTACCAAGGAGAGCAGGAAGAACAAGAATTCATCCTCCATCAGCTTCAAAGGTCACACAAAGAACCGTTTATCAGCAATGTACATGGGAAGGTGTCTTACAAAAATTAAATAGCTATGAATGTTTATACTTGTTATACTTTGACTGGGATGAAGAAGAGGGAGATTGTTTAGAATAATGAAACAGGTAAGGAAAAGATGTGGAAAGAGAACAGCTTTTTTTTTTTAGCTACTGCTCATCTCCTGATGAAAGTTAAAGTCCCCCAGAACTCAGCCTACCCAAAGAGCAAGGGAAGGACTCACCCCAAAGCTCCTCAGCCTCACTGTGCTGTTTCAGGCACACCAACCCCACACAAGAAATCAAAGTGTATATTGCACCTGAAGTGATGACAAACAACTTTTCCATTACTGCACAGTACTGCAGAGTACTTTTTACAGATTTTCCAGCACCTGCATCATTTAAAAAATATTTTCTACATTAAAAAAAAAAAAAGTAGATTATACCATTTTTAAATTCACTTGTCAACTGTAAATATTAGAAGTTTTCACAGCATAAGCAAAAATTGTGTATCTGAAGTTCAGTGCATTTTGATGAGCTGCAAGTGCTTATTTTTCCTTCTAAGCAGGACAGGATACAAGGCTAAACTAACAGAAAAGCCCATTTAATACTTCAGACTGTTCTCATGTTATGTTTTTAGGAGAAATAATTGGAAAAACACCAATCATACAGCAACAGGACAGACACCTACCACTGAAAAACAGATAAAAAAACCTTTCCAAGCCACTGTCAGCAAGTGCAACTAAAACAGTTTACAGAGAACCTAGGAAGTGCTAGATTTCTGCTACTGCAGTACTGCAAAACAGTGCAAATTATAATGAGAAGTTCCTTATAATCCAGTCTTACCTTTATTACATTTATCTTACTTTATTTTATCCTCTTTACAGATGTTACTAAAATCAAAATATCAAAAAGCCACTTTTTACGTGAGAAATGTTTCCAATACAGCTGTTACAAAGTGGAGGAACAATTTTCACTCTTTTCTTTAGCTGATTTTCCGCAAGATCGCTGCTGTTTTCTGACAATAATGGTATTTAAACCGATCAAACCTACTGACATAAACAAAATCAAAGAAAAAGACATGGAAGAAAGCCCAAAATTCCAAGAAAATGGAACACTTTTTAAAAGCCTTAGTTAATGTAAGAGACCACACAATAACAACAAAATACCTAGTGAAAAAAACCAGTTGTATTCCCTTTGTATTTTCTTGAGTCTTTGATGAAACTACAGCCATATTTGAGAAAGCTTTCCAGTTCACAGATACGTTCTATTTCTCATTGATGTTGCAATAAATCCTAATTAAAAGCAGTAACAAAAAGGAAAACATGAAATGTTCAGTTTCAAATAAAAGCCAAGAACGACACTAAACGCTTGTATTTCCACATTCTAGTGATGTTTGGAAGGGGAAAAATAGGCCTCAGAAGAGAAGTAACAGTGGCAGAACTGCTGCCAATACACAAGGTAAACAAATAAAGGAAGGTGGGGACAAATGTTTTTGCAGGGTCTTTGGGAGGCGGGGGTGCCTCACTGCTGGCAGCATTCACGGGTGGGATGGACAGAGCTGGAGCAGCCTGATCTACCTGGAGATAGCCCTGCTCACTGCAGGGATTTGGACAAGGGGCTTTGGAGACACACAAACCATTCTGTGATTCCATCAACGTTCTGGGTATGGGCTTAACTTACAGCCACCATCTGAAAAGTAAACGTGACTTGCAAGTTGCCACTAGCCCTTGGGAGCTATCTCCATACATTTATGTATACACAGTATAGAAACTGTCATTTTCAAGCAATCAAAATTGAAGGAAGTAGCAAAAAGAAGACAGGCTAAGAGATCTTAATGCCAGTACACAGTTAATACCTGAAAAAAATACAAAGAACCGGGGAAAAAACATTCTTGCCTTTAGTATTTGGGGAATTTTCTCTAGTTTAGTGATTTGCCTTAAGGCTTCTCATCCTCTACCAAGTTCCAGCATGGTTTATTTAACAATTTGTTTGAAAAAAAAATAACACAAAAAGGATTCTGTGGAGTTGAGTGGGAACATTTGCATTTGATAACATTGCCAAGAAACATCCAATTGAAAAAAATAACAATTATTTGCTTGTACAAGACTTGCAGATGGCCAGAACACCGATTCAAAACCCGTCACAGTTTATTACATATTATAACAGAAATTATCCCATTGTCCTCTGTTGAATGAGAGCTTGACATGCATAAATTTATGCTGAAAAAAAAAAAGTTACTGTTAGTTTTCAGTTAGATCTATATAAAAATAATTCTATACTAGGGGACAACAGGCAGCAGTCGACTAGGCAACAGGGACTAGGCAACACTTCTACCTAGAGCCATTTCATAGCCTGCCTCACAAAAAGAAGGAAGAAAACACCATAGGTCACTTTGAAATACACTCCCTCATTCTAAGCCTGACAATAGGATTTTAACACTTACAGAAAATCAGGGGACTCAGAAGTACATTAAGAGTTACTCCTTTCCTGGCAAATTATTTGTCATGTTTGCAAACCACTGCCAAATCTAACACACGCAGAAAAAACACTTCAGAACTTCAACATTTTTGAAAGTCTTTCCATTGTTTCAAATATGCTCTTCAAAACAAACAGCATTTAACATTCATTGCATTGTTATCTTTCCCAAGTCACAAACACCCATAATTTAGTAAGACATAGGTAGAAATTGTTGTAGCACAAGACTATGTACAGTTATTCCTGCTAATAAAAATGCTAAGATTTAAAATAAAATAGCAGCTCAAGTTTATTTAGACAATCAAGTTGTCGGACTAAAAAATTTTAAAAATAAAATGCTAGGCATCCATCCAATAGCTCCCACTGACAAAATATTCAGATTGAGATTTTCAGATAGCCTGTAGCAACAAACTATTTGGCAGCTCTATTGGCTCAGCTCTCTTTATAAAGTCAGATTTAAGTCAGGGGATAGAAAACTACCACAAATGAGGGATCAACAGAAAAAACAGTCTACATAGTTTCTGAAGATCTACAGCCTAGATCTTCAGAAAGCTAGAATGCAGGCCATCTGAAATAAACAAACCTTACTTACAAGTAACTAATTTTAGAAGTGAATAAAACAAATAAATTGTTAAAGTCTCCTTCTAAAGAAAGATGTACTAGAAAAAGCCCACAAATCTGACCCTAAAAAAAGGCCAGCACTCAGTGCCACGTCTGTTAGCTAAGTTCTTCCCTTCTGTGACACCAAAGGATGAATGCACACCGAAGTTCCAGCTTTCATTTTCACCCTGATACACAAGAAAAATGAACATTTTACCACTGAATCCAGATAAACCAACATGGTTGGTGTTACACAAGGTCAAGCAATTTTGGCCCCAGCTGTCCATTCACTAACTTTGACCCTCTTAGGCTGGGTTAGAAATCAGGTGCAGTACAATGTGCAAGAGCTCTGACTTTCTAACAGTGTGATCTCTTCATATGAACTGCCAGCCCCACAGGCCCCAGCTGCTGTCACACAGAACCATCAACTCTCACAGGTTGGAACAGACTTCCAGAAGTTGCTCAGTCCAGCCCTGTGCCCAATAAGAAACCAAATTTAATGTTCAGCTAAGCTGCTCAGGACTTGGACACAGAATATCTTGCACATGTCCAAGAAAGGCAGCTCTGCAGCCTCTCACAACAATGTGTCCCAAGAACCTCACCATTCTAATTATTTTTTTTTTTAATCCAGTAAGAAATTACCTTGCTGTAACTTGCAACTACTAATTTACCATCCTTTCAACATGCACTCCTGGGAAGACTCTAGCTCCACCTTCTTTGAAGACAACAAACATCATTCCTCAGCCTTCTGCAGGCTGAGCAAACACACCTGGTATGTGGCAGCCCCTCTCCTGCAGGCCACACCATTGCATCAGTCTCCCTCTTGTACTGGGGAACCCAGATATGGAAGCCCGAGCCTGCAGCCTGAGATTTCTCCTCCAATCCACTGAGCCAAACCCAAAAGGCTTCAGCTTGATCCCACTGTTGTCCCCCCAGTTGCAGACCAGAGCTAGTATTCCGTGTAACCTAAGCATGAAGTTCTTCAAAGAACTGATATGGGTTTCATGTTGTTGACTGGGGATTTTTTGTTTGTTTAGGTTTTTGATAGGTTGGATTTCTGAGATCAGGACAATGACTTGACCTGCTACATGGAATACCATAAAAATGAAAGGCACAGTCCCACCCATTATCTCACTGCCCTATCAGACAGGTGAACAAATAACAGCTCCAGTGCAAAACCAACAGCAGACACACATCCTCCATTCCCTAGGCCCTCAGCTCCAACACCATCATTCAGTGCCAAAATAGTTCTCTTGCTTGCCACGGCAGATTAAGGGAAGTGTTTTTATGAAGATCTATGCAAACATTCTGCAAGGTAAGCATGTGTGGGTGGAAGCAGCATAACTCAGAGACATGAGTTAACTTACAGTGATTCCAGCAGCTGTGCTCCTTTTCAGCTAAGGCAAGAAATTGGGTGTTGGTGATAAACTTTTACCCAGAGCTGTGCATTTAATAATTTGCCCTGGATCTCAGCACAGGGCCTTTATCATCACAGATTACTGGCAGTTTCCAAACTGGCAGAGGTACTTAAGTAAAATACATTACATGTGCATTTATAGTCCTTTTCTCATTTCTAGTCAATATACACACCGATTTCAGTATGAAAATGATGAAGCTATTTGAACTGCACTGAGGCCCATTACAGAGGTAGAGACTGGAACAGAAACAAAAATGTGCAGTGGTTTCTTACATCAATTACCTTTATATATTCACAACAGCAGCTGCATCCACTGCATACTGCTTTGTGTGAATAATTTTTTTTAAACCAACAACACACACATTTTAAATTGTAGCACGAGGAGCAGTAAATTGAAAAAATTCTGAGAAGAATTTGACAAAAGAATACATGAGGTGATGAAGTAATTTCTTTTTACTATATCTAGTCTTAATAAGAAAATGAGATTAAATGCCAATGTTTAATTTTTGCTATTTTTATCAGATTTTCTTGATCTTAGGGAAAACTCAATCTTAGCAATAAATTTATATACAGATGTTAACCAGACAGGACTAGATTTCACATGTTCAGGTGGAGGTGAAGAAAAACTCTCCAACCTGTACCAGAGACACATCTGCTGGCAGAGACATAAAAGACTCCCTGCAGTGAAACAGAATCAGCTGGATCCCTTCAGTTTTGGGGAGCTCAGGGATGCAGCAGCAGCAGCTCTCAGAATTTTCTTCAGAAGAAGATACTCTCCTCGGGTGTTTCATTTTAACTAAAACAACTGCAGAAGACTCTTCAGTGTGATGGCTTTTATTTGTGGGAGGAGGGAGGGGAATAAAAGGAATTCCTTTGACAAGAGAGCTGCACTGCAAACCACAACCAGGATCATTTTACTTCTTTAGCTACAAAGAGATTACATGCCACAAAGAACAACCCCATGATCTAACAGCTTCAAGTTATTTTACAAATAATACCACTCTAACCAGTTGCCAGAGAAGATATTTTTGCAGCTGATTTGCTTTGTACATTTCACACCATTTGATACACAGTATTCATCATTTAAGCTCTGATGAATGTAGTATCTCATGCCCTTGCTGAGCCTTCCCACGGACAAAACTGTACTTAGCTCTTGAACTAAATCTAAAGTCATTATTTATCTCATGTTTGTCATAAGAGACTGAAGGCAGAGGAAAAAAAAATTCAACAGTCATGGACTCCTGATTGGCAGAATGATTTACAACCTGAATTAAAAGCTGCGGAAACCCCAAACAGCACAACAAAACATGCTCAAGTGCTTTAAATTGAGATGTCCTCGTTAGTTTCTTTTACCTGAAAAGATTTATGCAGCTCCAAAGAAGTACACTGGACGTGCTAATGACCCTGCAGGAACAGTAGGTACCAGCTGCTGTTGCTGTAACAACTACAATAAATATTTCACAAAACATTCCGTTCCGAAAGTCAACTTGAAACTTTAAATACAAACTCAGTTCTATTATAAAAAGCTTTAATGATATTCTCCTGCAGGTTGGTTTTTGTTGTTTTTTTTTTAAATGGTGAAAGCTTTAAGAAGTGTGCACTAAGTACCCACCCATTGTTCTGCCAAGGAACAACTGAGTACTGCTGCAGTGCAAACATGAAATGGAAATTACACGATCTTTAAAACGCATTACTTCAAATTACTATTTTGTATCCACGGGAAGAGAAGGGAAAACAAGCAAAATACAAAAAACTACACCTCCACGAAAAAAGCAAATATTTACCTAGAATTTACATAATACTGTAAATACAGGTAACAGCTTGAAAAACGAGAAGGCAATAAACGCATCAGATAATAAACCTTCTAGCTCTCAAGGAAACATCTGAAGCACAACAGTGTGCTTTCAGAAAGTCCTTATAACCACTGCTACAGCTAAGCAAAATTAAACAGCACCACGAGGATTTCTGGTCTCTAAAAATAGTTCAAAACCAAGTTCTTTCCTAATAAGTTCTTGCGCTTGCAGGAGCCGAGGCGCGCAGCGCGGCCGCAGCGAGGGGCCGGGCCCGGCGGTGCCCGCCAGCGGCG
>WEIU01023132.1:299091-313551 GCA_013389925.1 Aegithalos caudatus
CGTCCCGGCGCTGGAATGCGGGGCCCGTAACCCGAGCCCGCCCCTCCTCCCGCACACGCTGAGCCTCAAAATGGCATCCCGGCATCGCCACGGCATCGCCACGGCTTCCCCGGGAGCGGCCCCGCCAGCCTCTCCTCCGACAGGCAGCAGAAGCCTCTCCCGAGCTCCGCAGCCCGGGGGAAGCGGTGCCCGGCTCCGGGAAGCTCCGCTGCCCTGCCACGCAGCCCTGCCTCCTTCGCAGGCCCAAAACGCAGCCCAAGCGCTATCCTCAGACACCAACCCGCCTTACTCAGGAGCCAGGAGATGCTAAGGACGTGCTTCTCGTCCATTGCAGAGGCCTCGCTTCTCAAAACCGATCCATTCGTGTAGGTTCAACGAGACAGATTTCTGGAATGATGTGAATTGTCCCTTTCTCAAATGAAAGGGACAATTTTGCTAGGAATTCACTTTCCAAACTATAGGCACATAGTTTATTTAGGATACAGCAACACTTCAATGTCTTAAGTTTCAGGTCAATTACGAACAAGCACAGAATTTAGCGAGCTACCCCTCAAAAGAAGTGTGAGATGATCTTACAGATAAACTATCTCCATCTATTTTCTCTAAAAGCGAGTAGTTTCGTCTATGAAAAAAGGCTGTTGCAATTTGGAATAAGTATTTTGCTATAAACAAAATGGACAAGAATTTTACCATTCTGAACATACTGGAATTACTAAGATGCCATTATCCTACCAGATGGCAGAGACTTGGAAAAATAGTCATTCCAATGACAGCACATGTAAGAAAAGAAAGAGAATAACCTGAAAAACACTTTTTATCAACAGTAATTTTATTCACTAAGCACACTACCAAGTGTTCCATCAGGAACTGAGAAAAAAAGCCCTCATGAGGATGCAAATCTTTGGGCCATGAGGGTGGAAGGAGGAGCTTGCACTGTCTCTCTCTGACTCCCACAGGAGGTGTTCTGTCCTTCTGCTGGCTGAACTAAACCAGAGCACTGCTAAAGGTGGGGATTCTACAGCTCTACCAAGAAGAGACCTTTGGTCACTGTACACTGGATACGTAGAGTCCCTCTGTTCATGTAAAAAAGTATCTCACCAGCAATAGGCTGCCAGAAACTCTTTGCTGTTACAAAATTTTAGGCCTGGATCCTAAGTCAAGACCAGAAATTCAGAGCTCAATGACTTAACACAGGATTCCTTCACTCACATGTTTTCCCCGGTATTGGTTCACAACTACAAAATAGGAAAGAATTCAAAATGCTAAGAGATGTTAACCTAAAGCATTGTTTTCATGGTAGAACCATAGAATCTAGTGAGGAATGCCAAATACCACTATGATGAGAGCTTCCAAAAGACTTTAAATCTGAAAAAAAAACCCCAAACCTAGAGTAGGCAGGACGATGAAAATAATCACTCATATTGATATACTAATACACCCATCAAAAATCCCCACTATCAATAAACGTTATTGCAGGTCAAGGATCAGAAGCACTAACAACTGGCTACCTCTATAATTCCAGCAAAGTTAGCATAGAATTGATTATTTTTTGTTGGTTATGTATGAAAACAAAAACCCTACTCAGATGTCTTTGTTACAGAATATGAGCACTTTAAACCATTTTTTTTGTTTACTGCAAACAGACTTATATTTGTGAGACATGTTTCTACAGAAGGCAAAATACAGTCAATTTTGCTTTTGTGTATCATATGTGATAGCACTTTGTCTCTCAGATTATGTACAACTCAGACTTTTAAATTTTTCCCCAAAGGAACCTCTTCTATCTGTTAGCATTTTTGAAATGTTTACTTCCAGATTGTAATTTCTAATCAGAAAATCAAAAGTATTTTCTATTTTAACCAGAATTTCTCTATTAACCTAAGGTAACAGAAAATGTTGTACATATAACAAATAAACAGCTATTTTTCTTTTAAAATATATTTAATAATGCTTACTCATTGGAATAAAATTTATTCAAATTGTTGGTTAGCAGTGGAAGAGCAAGTATGTTTACACATTAGAATTGAAGCTCAAAACACCATAACATGACTACCTGACAGCTATTAAACGCCCTGCAAGAAGTTATTAGTGTTGATTCTCTTTCAGAAGGCCAGTATAACAGTTCCACCCTTAGCATCCTCCCTGTAGTTTTACTTTGTTGTGTCTTTTTTAACATAAACTTTCCCGTCACTCCCACAGGTCGTGTTTTGGTCTCAAGACCTATTATTGGGATATTTCACACAACTACACAGAGAGAAAATTAAGCCAGTCCTAAAACTACAAAGTAATCCTAAAGGTTTCAACAGGGGTTAAGCCCACTGTGCTAAAAATAACAAGATGTATACATATTTTACCAAGGATTCTGTTTTCCAAAAGAACAGAAAGAAAATACCACTGTGATGTTTTACAAGGACATTCACAAATACCTTCAAGTACTTCAACACAAGCTTCATACCAGCAAAGATTACAAGCAGTCACTGTGGGAGGGAGAGGGAACCAAGGAGAAAAACCAGAACAAAACCAAGCAAAAATCCAAACTCACATTGCCATTGCAAATTAATTTGAACAAATGAAAAGCAGTGTCAGGAAATATACCTGCTCATAACAGTTTTACTATTGCCACAGTCACAATCTTTGAAAACTACAAACCATGTATCACAGAAACACATACACGGTGATACAGTGGTGAAGAAGAGACACAAAGACTACAGGAAGTACTGTTAGAAAGCACTTTGGAAGTAGAAAATGTCTTTTAACTTCTTTTTGTACTTTTCTTGGGTGCATTAGTAACACAGAGCCTGACAGGTGTCATTGTAATCAAAATGTCCTTTTGAACACACTTGCTTTCCTATGAGAAACGTGACTGTGAATGTTACTAGCTGCTCTAGCAAGTGCCACTTTATTCTCTGATCTCTAACATACCATGGACAAGCAGTCCCACTGAGCTTAACTGAATGCTGTGTGTCTGTGCCAGTCACTGCTTCCAGAAGAGAATCATCTGAAAGATGCACCCAAATTAATGGTTTAAATCAAGTTAATTTTAAAGCATACTTTTAGAAACTTGCATTCTAAATTAAAATTAAATCCTCAACAGTATTGGCAAATTTCTCTGCACGAGACTAAAACAGTATACCTTCCAAAAGCACAAATTCTGGATGATACTACTTCCTGCTGAAGAGAAAACTCAGTGCAGAAGAATAGCATTTGTCAAATCCATCATTTTCAAAAAGCAAGTGAATTTGCAACAAGCAGTTTAAGCAGAATCTGTTTTTTATTACAATGTAATAAAATGTTCAACAGGTGGAAGAGTGTGGACTGCAGACATACTACTACATAAACATGTGGCTGCATCAGTACTCCTCTGAGCTTGTCAGACATTTCAACACTGTATTTTTAGATTATTCTCTCATACCAACTGCACTGTTACAGTGGCATTTAATTCCATTATATTCATTGTCAAAAAGCTAATCTGTTTCAACTACAGCAGTTCTTTGAAAAAATACATTTTTAGAGACCTTTATAGATATATTTAATTCTCAAATATATTTCCCCAGTCATAGCCATGAGCCAGCATAGTCTAATACAGAAAAGAGCACTCACATTTCACTTTCTGGATGCTATGTCACTTCATGGTCCTTTTGACCAACTCTGTAAAAATCCTTGGATTTGGGACTAGCACACCTGTTGTTATATCTGAGCCTGCTCTATGAAGATTTTATTGTGCTTTCTCTCTGTTCTAATAAAGCCTGGGCTAATGAGGGGAACAGAAGAAAAAACTTGGCTGAATTGATCTATTCTGGCTTGGCAGTGATGCCAAACATACACCTAGGGTATCTCTAGTTCTTAAAACTCAAGTGATTCTTTCATCTCAAATCTTTCTCTTCATTTGGGGGAAAAAAAAAAAAAAAAGTTATCACACACGAAACAAATTGCATTATAAGCAACAGACATAGGAAGGCCTGGTTTTCTACAGATTTGTTCTATTTTGGTCTGTATCTTTTCCCAGTGTAATTGCTCCAGCTCCCTATATATCCTGTATGATTTCACCCTCCCTGTCCCTTAGCAATAGATCCATTTCCCCACTCACACACATATTTCTGTAACCACAGTTGTCTCTCCCTTCCCTCCCACATCCTCTGGTGCCAAACAACATCTTGCTGGCTGGACAGTATGTGCATATTGACCTCCCTCTTATCAGGCAGTACAAGTTTACTGAACACTTCTGCTCGTAACATCCTCCACCTCTGGGGACATTAACACAGCTCAAGACCTTTGAAACAGAAACAGTGCGACATCCACTCCATAATCTGACTAGACATCTAATCTTCAAGCCTGCTGATACATGAAGCTTGTCTTTGAAGTTTTAGCATTAGGAGTTTGCCAAACACCAAAACTTTACAGACTACATCAGAAGCAGAAAAATTTCACAGAACTACAAAACAAAGGACTCAGCTGAGAAAGAGCGAAGAGGAATGCGGGGATGGGAAAATAAAGATTCTGACCAACCCATTTTTGCTTTGAGGAGTGAGGATATAGTAAATACACACTAAGAAGTTACATGGGATCACCAACATTCAAGCTAATTTAAAAAAAAAAGGCACCCAAACTGGGTAACACTCCCAAACAGCAAGACTTACCCACAAGCACAATAGACTACAACTAAACTGGGCCTGGAAGGGGCACTCTTGTTCTCAATGCTAACAGGAACACTTGGTCTGCCCCCACAACCACAGCTAGACTGACAAGAAATGAAGCCTACGGAAAAAAAAAGAAATTAAAAAAAGGCAAAAAGGGGTAATGGGCTCTCAGCCAGTTTAGATTCCCACAGCATCAGAGCAGTGCCAGCCAGTGGTGCTGCAAGGGAAGAGGGAAGGACGCAGCAGGGTGGCGTGAACAAGGAGTAGAACTGGCCCTTCGAGTGTACCCGGCTGCTTAGGCTGCTTATCTGCAGCACAGAACTGCCCTCTCCATCTGGCAGTTAATTATTCATCCTGCAGACATCAGTGGAAGTCTACCTGGCTACACTGCTCCAGTCCTTAGGAAATGATCTGATCAATCTTTCCACACTAAGCAAAATAAAGTATCCGAACAGAAAATGTTTAAGATGAGGCAGATACAAAACCACGTTACTTCACGTTTGATGGCGGTTTGGTTAAAGCAAACGTGCCAGCGAAGGCAGACGGGTGCCAGTGCAGCATCGAGAAGCCGGAGGCGTTACAGACACCAGGGAGCGCAGGAGCAGAGGCGCTGCCGTGCCCGGCTGCCCGTGGGTGGGATGCAAGGCCTCTGTGGCAATGTGTGCCCAGCACTGCGCCTGGGACACCACCTGCTAGCGGGAGCTAAGGGAGAGCAGACTCCTGCCCGGCTCCATCCAGAAACCCGCGCGGTTCCCGGCACACAGGCAGGCACGAGGGACTGCGCTGCTGCCCTCAGCGCACGCATCTGTCAGCAAACCGTGAGACTGCAAATGTGCACGGCACTTTCATCCCCAGCCACGGACTCTGGCAGAGACTTTTCAACTGAAATATTTGCTGTGAGGAAGGAAAGAAACGCCCCATTTTACCGTCCTTGTAAACCTGCCGTTCCCTTACATGGTGGAGAAACGAAAATAGTGGTGAAACGCTATTCATCAGTTTCTTAATTTCATTTAAGGTTTGATAGATTACCATCACCATCTCTCTCTCTCCACTGTTTCTCTTTCATTAACTGAAGACACCCAAGACTATTTGGTGCTGCATCCTATTTGTACTGCTAGAAGAAGGAAAAATCAACAAAAACTGAACAAAAATAATTACCTTCTTATTTTAATGGGACAGTTGAAATTGTGTTACCAAAAGGACGTAACCTGCATGTCCATATATAATGAACTTGTACAGCTGTATAATCGCATTTTTAAAATACTTAACTGTATAGAATGCTGCTTCAAAATGGGCTTAAATTCATTTAAGCCTTTACTGATTGTAAGAAGGGAAGTGCTGGCCCTCCTTTCCTCTTATTCTTCATAAGGTACCACAGTGAGCTGGAAATACTAAAAACATAGGGTATTTTAGGTTCGTTTTCAGTTAAATTAGCCAACAAAGCCAACCTTTGACTTGGCCACAAGTACAAAAGTGACAGTGAAAACACAAAAAAGAGAGAGGAGAGGAAAAAAAAAAAATCAACACCATACACAGATAGGTTCAGTCTACAGTAGGAGTTTCAAAACAAAGATCTCTCCAAGTGTTAATACCTCATTTAGAGCCTGTTACTGTTTTTGCCTCTGTTTGAATTAAATTACATTGCACTTACTGTACCTCATGCAGTATTTTATCATCCAGGCATTCAATACTGCTCAAGCCAGTTTACAGTACCTGTATCGGTGACAAATTTCACCACCTCACCATCCACTCCCCCTCCCACACTATTTCCAAACACAGAATAAAACAGCCCTCATGGCTTGCTTCCAGTGAGGCTGTTACCACCTCTCTGCCACAGGGGTATCCTGCCCAGTTCTTCTTGGGAGACCAGAAGCAGCCAGGGCCTTCCAGATGTGTTTCACCAGTGCTGAGCTGAAGGGCATCATCACCTCCCCAGCCTGCCCACAACACTCACCCCTGGGCAGCCTAGGAGCCACCTCCCCAGGTGCAGGGCTTTGCACTTCCCTTTGTGGGGCTTCATGGGGTTCCTCTCTGCTCACTTCTCCAGTCCAGCCAGGTCCCTGCCAGGGGCTGCACTACCACCTGGCCCACCAAACACTCCTGTCAGTTCTGTATTGCCTACGAACTTCTGAGGGTGTGCTCTGCATCATCCACCAATGTTCACTTGGTTGCACTGTACTGGAAATCCAGCTTGACCCCTGGGTCACACTGCTAGTGGTTGATCCCCACTGGGTTTGTGCTGCTGATCACAACTCCTTGACACTGGTAGCTCATCCAATTTTCAGTCTATGTCACTGTCCATTTGTCCAGTGTGTACTTCCATCACTTTGGTGATGAGCATGTTACACGTGACACTGCCACTACCCTAAGGAATTCCAGATAAACAATATCCACTGCTCCCCACACATTCACTGACAGCCTCCTGCAGGCACCTGCCAACATCACCCATGCTGACCTGCTGCAAGGCCTGACCCACACCTCAACTGACTCCTCATTCACCCAAAAGGAGGAACTTCAGCAATCTCCATGGCACTCCCAAAAATCCCCACAGCACCATGCATCCCTTGCCATCTCAGCCTGTCCTTCCTGGAGAGCCCATAACCAGCCCTTGCAGCACTCCAGCCACACCAGCTGTCCCACCCTATCTCTGATCAAAACAAGATGTCATGGTACACAGACCTCCAATTTCTCCTGTTTGTGCCCAGTCTTTCTACAGCATATGGAAAATAGTGACATCCAAACAAAATAATCAACTTAAGTTTTAGAAACTTCACACTGGCTACACTTTTAATAGCTTGAACCTCATTTCACACTGTGACAAAGTTACAGATGCTAGAGAGAAAAATCATGTGACAGCACAGTAATAATGTATGGATGGATATGGGAAGAGGTGCTCTGCAGTTATAGAGAGAGCAAGGAGATGAAGAGTTCTGTCTGATAACTTCTATCCCAGGTTAGAAGAGAGCTCTGGGCTCCTCTCCAGGGCTCAGACCCAGCCAGCCTTTCTCACCACACCACTGCTCCTGCCCACACCTGAACCCAAAGCCCCACTCCTGCTCTTCCAATGCTCAGGAGACCCTGGGATCTGCATTTACAGCACACCCACAGCTTCTCTTCTTAATCAAACTAACCCAAAGATTTATTTTACCTTCAGTTGGTCCAAGTACACACAGTAAAAAATGTCTTCCAGCAAACAATTACTTCTTCCAAAAGCAGAAACAGTTTGAAATCAAGATTCAAAATTACTGAAAACTCTGACATTTCTCTTACATTACCTCAAACGTCTAAATTTTGGTAAAAAAGTCTTTGAAGCAAGAGTCCCTTTGTACAAAGCAAGAAAAACATCTTAGGGTCTTTCATTAACTAATCACCCTTTACATCAGCACTCAAACACTTTCTCAAAGATCAGTTCTACCATACATAAATCTTAGTGCTAACAGGTAACTCTGATGAACACCAATATTGTCAGAAAGTACAAAGACAAAAAAGAACACAAAAGAAAATGTAGAATTACACCTTTTTTATTATCTGCTTAGTAGCTCAGAGAGACCTTTTCTAACTGCAATTGCCTCATGTGCTGTGGATATATACTGCAGTGGATTCAATGTGCCTTACAGACTCAGCTAGCTCCTGGTTATTGGGATGTAGGAAGAAGCTTCCACAGAGTGGTGTAATTCCACCACAGCTGTCTGCTAGACTGTCTTCTGTGTTCCTCTGGAGCAATACTGCTGACCATTGATGGGAGCAAAGCACTTGAGGCATTTGTAACATTCTTTTCTCACTATTGCACCCTCCTTTCATATAGTTTTAGTTGGTTACTTTTCCTGTAACCAACTTCTCTGAAATTAAGTCAGCAGAAATCAAAAGTTATTTATAAAGGACAACCAAGCGAGAAAATCAGAGAATTTCACTGCAGCTAACAACTATACACACTACAGATGCTTAAGGACAAAGAAGGAAATTCTTACATCAGTTCTTCCCTCCACCTCTATTCTCCAGGCTCTTAAGACCATTACTGACAGCATTAGAGAGATGTAAATATTATACAACAGCATTTGAAGCTTTGAGAAAAACTTGAGTAATGCCATTTCTGCAACGGAACCTCTGGCTAAGGAATGCACAGCTGCTCAGCAGATGTATAATTTCAGCATTTAGATTCCATTATTTCAAGGGGGATTTTTTTTTTCTTTACTCCGTGTTTTCAGATTTTCTATTTCCATCTGGTTTTTGACCTCCCTCAGCTTAGTCCACTCTTCTCTGTTTTAGTTCATTACACCAAAATAATTTTCTAAATTAGAAACATCTCTGCATTTAAAAACTTGTGAATTTAAAGAGAGGTGGGGGGTGAAACATAGCCAGGGGCAGAACAAAAACAGACAGTTCAACAGAGGCTTGGGTTTGAACAAAAACTATCCTGTCTGGGTCAGGTTTGATTTTGCAGTTCCTGGTTTAACCCAAATTGGCGAGCTGCATTCCTTCCATGAAATTTTAAGAGCAGGAAACTGAAGAATATCAGCTATATGGGAATGTTTTTACACTTTGCCAGAGCCCTTTGCTATAAGCTTTTGAGCAAAACAACACTCCAGGTTTTGATTCTTTTTAGGGTTATGATTAATTATAGTTGTAAAAAAAAAAAAAAAAAAATTTAGTTAACCATGTACTGAAAGAACTTTACAAAACATATAAAGATTAGTGCAAACCAGTATGAGTGGTTGTCAAATCAATTCAGTAAAGAATTTATTAATGCAAGAGCAGTAAAATATTTTTAAAATATATACTGGGATACCATTGTTCAGAAAAATTTCCATTCATCTAAGTCAAGTAGAGGACATGGGCATAGAATATTGTCTGTCTTAAACTTCAGTCCACACTACAAGTTTTAAAGATGAATTATTCCTGGTAGACCCACTGATTCAAATGTGACAGACTGGCCATAAAACCTATCCAATTCTTCATTTAATTTTAGGCTCAGAATAATGATTTGCCTGGGTGGGGAAGGGCACAGTCTTCAATCCTAACAAATGACATACACATCAGAATATTCTACAGGAAGCTTTCTATAGAATATTTTCACACACACAAAAAAGGTTAAATTATTACGAACTAATAAATATGGAAGATAAAATTATAAAAATGCATCTATACATTAAAAAAAAAAACAACACAAATTTTTACTGTGGGGATTTATTGTTTGCTTTGTCTCCAAGAGAGGAGAAATTCAAACCAAGTTTTAAAAAAACTTTCAAAGTGAAACTTCCCATATCTTCTTTCATCAGGGACATTTCTGCTTTATACTTGGTATCCCTACTGAATGTTTCATTACTGCTAAAATCCCTCAGTAACCTGAACAGAAGGTGGATTCAGTGGCCAAACAGGGCTGCACCTCATTAGCTGGAAGTTCATCCCTGTGCCCTGTCCCAGCCCTGTGCTGTAATGAACCCTCACTTGTCCAAACCTGACAACTGCAAGGCCTGCTCCTCACACAACACTGGGAGGGAAACCTTCTCCAAGGCATTCTGTTAAAGATGATTTTCTCTTCCACAAAGGACATGCAGCCAGGAAGAGCACATTTTACCCAGCTTTGTGGTCTCCTAGCTCACATTTCCAGGCACTGAGGTTCACTGTTTTCTTCCAATAAATCCCTCTTGTTTTCATACTACTCCCCTAGTTCTTTCATTCCCAAATAAAAAGGGACAAATAGATGATACATTTTTCATATTTTCAGTATCCATTATTGCTGCTGAACAATTCTTCCCAAGCCTTCTGTTTATGCTTCCTTTTCAAGCCCTCCATACTCCTGCAAAAACACATGGAACAGTTCCTCTGCCTGACCACTGCACTGTGAATTCCCAACTGAACAGAGGATAGGAAAAGGAATGATTAATTTAGAAAATTTTATCTGAGCTTATTCACCACTTCCATATCCCTGTCACTCTGACTCTGAGCACACAATGTGCTCAGTTGCACAAATCTCAAGCAGAGAATATTGATTCTCTGCATAAGCAAAATCTCTGATGACTTCAGTCCTCCAAAGTCATTTGAGCTCTGTCCACTGATTTCCAGTCAAATTTGGGAGCAGACTCTCACAGACAAAGTATAAAGGCCTATAAATGGTTCTAGGTGGTGGGTTTTTTTAAAACAAGAAAAGAAAAGTGAATTTGCATCATTTCAACAGCAGCAGCAGTGAAAAGGAAATCGATTCCACAAACCAGATCTATTTCCTGGTCTGTATCTTGTGAGACTTTGATATTTCTCTAACTTATCCCTGCTACATCTGCTTGTGTTTATCAACCAAAGGATGGCAAGTCTGACAGTTTTCTCCTTAAGATGGTGAACTGAGGGAATATAGACACAAAGAATTGTTAGTTGCTTCCACATTTTAAACTAACAAAGCTGACTAAAACCACACTGCAAAAATTTATGTGATATCAAATTTTTGTAAAAAGCATTCCTGCTGTTATAATATATGATGCAAAATAAGCTACAATACTGCAGAGCTGAGTTAATAATACTGACTTTTCCCCTTTTAATGCAAAGCAACTCATGACACTCAATTACATTTAAATGCACTAGATTTTCCTCTGTAGTTGGGGGAATCCTGTTTTGAGGAAAAAAATGCATATGAGAGCATTTAGCTGCATGTTGCAGGAACACATCCTTAACAATTGTTACTATACAGATTTTTGTCTAATCAAAGTCTTTTAAAACATTCAAATTTCACACCCTCATGATACTCAGAGCACTTCCCCCTCCCCTACGCAGCGTCACCTCAGTGGTGACAGGGCGGGGATGGCAGTGACAGCTCCGCCAGGGCAATCACTTTCACTGTAACTACAGGTGTCACTGCACAAACTCAGAACTGGTGGCACAGCTGACCTTCAATAAGGCTTTGCTGTGGCTTTTCCTTTCCTCCTGCTTATACAAGCTATGAATATTACCACACTCATGAACCAGAGTTTATTTCCTTACCCCAACACTTGTTTTGAATTTTGCTAACCGGACCATCATTACACAGGACTAACCTAACCCTAACGCACAGAATGCAATGGGATGGCAACTACAAGGCACCCTTTAGAAAAATGGCAAGAAAAACCTCTCTGGATTATAAACCTGAAACAGAATGAATATATTTCTCACAGCATTTGTGTACAGCTGAAACAATGGGGTCATAACCAGAAACCCATGCAAGGGCTTTGCACTACCACAACATGAATGAAATTCTTGGTCTTCTCAGTAAATCAAATATATGTGAACCTAAAATTGCTTCAGTGTCCAACCTGCTAGAGTGAATTTCAAAATATGTATTGCAGATTAGTGGCACAACTGCTTTGTTTTACTCTGGAGGTAAATGGACATGAAATACACCTAATATGCTCTGTAAATATACCCTGCAAAGTCCTGGGAAGCCAGTTCCCAGCAAAGTCCATCCTGGCAAGTTGGCAGCTTATTCCCTGATTTCCTGGTCAGTGGTGGGCCAGCTATGTGTTTTATCAAGTTAAAACTCCTGGGATTTACACAGCCCAAATACAATGTACTATGCAGATGTTGCTGGACTAAATCCCTCACAAAATAGCTATTCCATATATCTTCTCAATAAGAGCATCAAGATTGCTAAAATTATGTTTTCTGTACAAAAGAAGAACAATGAGGTGACTGTTTCAACCTTTTTACCCAGTTCCAAGTATCACCTAGTGTAGTCTCCATGTTATTCTTAAAGGACACAATGTAGCAGGTCAAGTTTTACATTCATTGTCAGTTTTAAGCATTTTAAAGAGTAGCAACTACTTGCTGCTGGAGTAGTGAACAGCTTTCACAGCAACCTTTAAGGGATTGCAAGAAAACAAGGCAGAAAGAAATCATGTTTCTCCTTAAAGCATTAACCATCCTGGGAGACACAAAAGAGACCACTGCAACTGGGGACCATCAGCACGACTGTGGTGGGACAGCTGCAGAGGGCTCTGCAGATCTTGTCCCAGAAAAGTTGAACCACACTAAAGCAGCAGTGAAAGGAAAAAGTCAGGCACATTCCATGCCTGCCTCCAAATCCTGCATTTTGGGAACATTAGCAAAGGAAACAAGGCTTCAAGTATTCCATCTGTACCTACATATGACTCTGGCAAGATATACTTTTAAATTACTGAGTTTCTTCTGTCATTTATTTACAGATAACAGTAAAATAAGTGAAGGAATCCCAGGCACTGAAAATATGCCCTTTTTACTGAGGAACCAAGAATCTGATGCTTTCCCAGGTATCCAGATCGGACAAATCTTCAACTGATGCTGGAAATAAGCAAGGACAGACAAACATTTATGACAGTTTCTCTGCCACATACTCATTGGTCTCTTTCATCCATCTGTGTTTTCCAGCTACTGCAGGTCTGTATGTCAGACCCAGTATCCAGAAAAAGCTCACATATCATTTACACACTCTACCATATTGAGCACTTTTAATTTGCATAACAGTTTTCACTGTGAGGATCTTGCAGAGCAGTGTCCAAAACATTAGGATTTGGGGTCCCACACACTGGCTTTAAGAAGTCTGTGCTCTAGCTACATACTGTTTCACTAAACATGTCTTTAATCAGTGAATTCCAAGTAACATGCTATTTCAGGCTTGCAGTTTACCAAGAGCTTTCTGCTCTAACTTCAACAAAGGCTCAAACAGATAACATCCAGAGGTCCCTTTCAAAACGAAATTACTTCACAATTAAGGGAAGAAAATAATTCAGATCCAGCCACGTATACTCCCTGTTGCTGGAAGAGATCAGCCAGCAGGACATACTAAGGACTGGCAGCTGAATCTTGCAGGTGCATAGACCCTTCATAAAATTTCAAACCAGATCTCAAAGCCTACCAGGTTGGACCTGTCTACATAAATACATATAAAATACACAGCCCCATGCACACACCTCAAAGAAAATGTGGTGCATAACCTAAGAAAAAGCTACAAAAGAACAAAAGTACAAGTCCAAACGACAAATACATTGCTGGCAAAAGTTTTATCCAGGGTGCTACAAATGCCACAACATGGAGTATTCCTAGCTGTAGACTGGATCAATTATCTGACTATAAATTACTCTTATGTTAACTTTTTTATTCCAGGACTAGGTTCTACTACAAATCAAACAAGCCTTTCAGTTCGGGAGAGTCTTCCTTATCTACAAAAGCAGCTTCTGTATTTCTGCAGGTAACAGGCCTGAACAATCCCTGGCGTGCTAACTTGATAAAAGAACTCAAAGGTAATTACCTCTAAGCAGAGTACAAAATATGTAAATTGGGAGGGCAACCAATTTACACTGGGAAAAAACGTACAACTTGACACAAAGTAACAGGCAACTGCTGAAAGGAAATACCACAGCTTACTACCATCCCTGCTGCAGAATTCACTCTTAATTTTACCAAAACAACATCAGAGTGTGTTTGATTGAAAGGTGGTAAAAAGCCATTTGTGCTTTTGACCCCCGTTCAATAGATTTAGTAATCAGCTGTGAAAACCGCGTCCCTAATCGGTCCTCAACACCGCAATCTTTCACTACTAAGGTACGGGCCATTATTTGGGGTTATTATTTCTTCAGACTTTTTTTTTTGCGTCTGACGTCGCCGAACGGCAAAAACCGATTTGGAAAGCCGGCGTCCAGCTTTGTTCAAGGCCCGCACAAAAGGAAGGCGAAGCACCTTATTCCTCGTACCCTTCCCACGACGACGGGCGCTGCCGCTCGCTCCGGCTGGGGCCGCTCGGCACGGGGCCCGGGATTACAACACCGGGAAGGGAGGGCAGGAGGGAGGGAGCGCACGGCGGCCAGCGAGCGCCGCGCCGGCGCTG
>WEIU01023132.1:314206-383575 GCA_013389925.1 Aegithalos caudatus
GGGCCGCAGCCTTGGCCAGCTTGTCGCTGGGCGCCCGGGCCCCGGCGGTGTCCTGCCCCGCCGCCCAGCAGCGCTTTCCCCGTGAAGGAAGCTCCTCTAGGAAAGGGCAGGAAGGTGTGAGGGGAAAAAAAAATTTTTTTGAGGGAAAAAGTAGCCAAGCCGGTGTCATGGAAGCACTGCTGGCCTTGAAGAGGAGGGTCGAGACACGAGAGCAGCAGCTACGGCTGGATTTGGCTGCAGGGCCGGCAGGCTCCATCCAGATGCTGGTGGGGCTGGTGCCATGGCAAGCGGACAGGCTGCCAGGATTCACGGAGGAGGTGGGATGGAGGATTTACCGTAGCACCTTGGATGGGAGTTCAGGGGGTTGAGTGTGAGCTGGGGAGGGCAGCGAGCAGTCAAGGGTGGCAGCCGCGTACGGAGAGTGAGGGACTCGCATGGGCCTTTCGGCTTCGTGGAAAAATAGTTCTGAGAAGGCTGACGTTGCAGTGCCGCGGGACGGATAGAGTTCCATTGCAAAGGACAGCATTGTTTGCTTTTTCCATTTCCTGGATCTAAATAAATATGCCCATTTACTTAGATTGGAATACATTATAACTTCTGCCATGAGCTGCTCTGCTTGCTGATAAGGATGCTGAAGGCCATGATTTGCATTGTATTTCAAAGCTCCTTATCATTAGGGCAAATTGGAAAAGTAATAATTTGTATGTCTGTCTTCAAGTGAGGTCTCCCAGCAGCAGTGCAGCAGGAGGTGCGGGGGCAGTGTGCTGTGCCGGGGAGGTGGCACAGCTCCCAGCTGGGCTGCTGTTTTTAATCCTTCCCGCTGCTGTGACCGCAATTGTGCCGCTGATGTCCCTTCACCTGTCCCGTCACTTGGTTACTGCATCAAGAGCTTTGCACGCAAAGCCAGCTACAGGGGGAAATGAGGATCACATGGATCGGACAGTCCTACTCAGTTTCCCTTTGCTGCACACCAAAACACTCTTTAGGCCTTCAGGACACACCAGTAATTGCTGGTGTGGAGATGCCTGCCCAGATAAACTATTTCTAGAGAATAACCAGTTGGGAAGCTATCTGCCTTATTGGTGCCAAATAGCCACATGTGCATATATTGCGGGAAACATGGGCTTGCTTATTTTGTTGACCTTTCCACAGTGTAGCTCCATTTTTGCATGCTAATATCAGATAGGACTTGTAAATGTTGTGTACTCCACTCCAGGGTTGTCACCTCTGAATGTAAGATGAGAACACTGGCTTTGCATTCTGGGTCACACGTGTTTTACCCACAGATGGTTAGATGAGTGTTTCACTTCTGCATTGTCCTACACAGCAAAACAAAAGAGGAAATATAGCTTCAAACTTATCACCTTCACAGACTCCTTTAAAATGTAGCCAGGTAAAGGCACACCTAATAATTGTATGTGGCCAGGTACCGTGTGATAGGCATTTGAAAATGCAGGTCTTGTCTTACTAGACTTTTAGAAAATTTTTTCCGATCACCATCATCCAGAAAAATCTGTCAGTGTCCAAAACAAAGCCAGCCTGCAAGAAAGACAAAATCACAGCTTCCATGCCAAGCAATACAGAACTCCTATGCTTATGTTTATAATTTCAAAGGAAAATATGAGTCTGCTGTTCTTCCACTCTGTACTATCAAATTATAGCAGCAGAATAGACACTCAATATGGAAGAAGAATGCAACATGCGTGTGTGTGCTCCCAAGCAGAACTAAAGCTGTTAGTGCTAGCATCTCTTCAGTAATAATGTGTGCTAATACAGTCCAGTGCTTGTCAGATGTTAGATATTGATTCCGATCCAGGATGCATGAATTTAGCAACAGCCGCCCGCCTTGAAATGTGTTTAACCCTTTTTGTGAAATGGATCAACTCTTTTCATCCAGCTCCTGGGGTGTAAATTTGCACATTGCAGAAATTGCTGCCTCAGCCAGTACTTTTCAAGGCACTTGGGCACTGAAAATACCCACAAGTGCCAGTCCTTGTCAGGTCAGGGACAGTGTTGCTGAGGATGAAGTTTGTATTGCTATGGCAAATAAGGCCCATCTCTGCATTATTGAGTGCTGTTAACTCTTTGTCTGAATCACAACATAAAGTCTGCAAAAGTAAACTACATAACAATAATAATAATAAGACTGCAGGAGACCAAACTGCATCTTAATCTAAAATGATTAATCATAATGACCTTAGAAAGTATTTTGATTGTGATGGATGTCTGATAAAACATCACATAGAAAATACTGCTGCTTTGAAAACAGTGCAGTATTTATATTTCCAATATCTCTACCAGGATAGGCAGAGACCTTTTTAAACCAGAGAGTGAACACTTTAGGTGATGCCCTCTCAGAAGGACACAGGGTTCCAGTGAGCTAGTTAGCAGCAGCAATCCTACATGGTGAGAATTTTAGGAATCTGTAAAAACTCAGGCACACCAGGCTTAGTAACACAAAGAATTTATTTTGTTAATTGAGCAGCACTCAGAAAACACTGAAGTCTGAAAATCTGAAAATAAACATAAGTTCATTTGACATTTGGCCAAGATGAGATGCTGAAGTCTAGCATGAGGTATAGAAGAAGCACTTCAAAACTGACTGTCATGATAAGGAGAACTGTATTTAAAAAAATATATATAATTGATAGTCTTCCAGCTGCTTTCATTGTTATTTCCTCTCCAGGAATTTCTTATTAATTCTTGGAATCACTAGGGAACTACAAACTTGAATATCAAAAGAACAAAGGAGTATATATAGGGAGAAGGTCAGCCATGTGATTTGACTTGATCTTTGTAGATCCTTGTTCCCTTCAGTCTCTGGAATTCAGATGTCTTAAATCTGTGGTCCAAATATATTTTTGAGAACTGTTTGCAATTAGATGAGTATTTCTCTGTTACTGTTACAAAAATAAATATTCCATGTTACATATTAAAAGAATATTGCCCTTCAGCCAGGGACACAATTATTTCACTTAATATGACATGAATTTGGCTTTGTCTCTTTTTCAGAACTATTTTACTTGAAAGCATATTCTTTTGATTATGCATTTATTCAGCTGTTTGTTACTTACAAAAGTCACGGATTTTATTAAGTTTTTTAAATGTAAGCAAAATTAATTCAATAAGGCAGAGTCAAAGAAGAAAGGTGTTTTAAAATTTTTTTGCTAGTGGATGACTGGTAGTAAAGAGGAAATCCATGTCCAACCTTGAGTCCAACCAGCCTGGTGTGGAACTGAGTCTGGGGCAGCACTG
Organism: Aegithalos caudatus; assembly: GCA_013389925.1. NCBI lineage: Eukaryota > Metazoa > Chordata > Aves > Passeriformes > Aegithalidae > Aegithalos > Aegithalos caudatus. The sequence goes on from WEIU01023132.1 coordinate 317,462, forward strand.
GAGAGCACTGTGGCAATAACCCAAGGAGTAACAGCTCAATGTGCAGAGCATGGGCACAAGGAAGCAGGGAAATGTTCCCACAGCTCAAGCACTTGGTGTGTTTTGGGCTCGTGCAGGGGATTCTCCCTCAGCCTTGTGCAGGGGGCGGTGAGGAAGGAGGACACAATGGCTGGAGCTGTCCCCAGCAGCTGCAGGTGGGAGCTGATTCCTCACAGAACTCTGCTGTGAGGAACCGACTCCCCTGCTGTGGCAAAGGCCTGCAGTAATGGGAGCATTTTGCTCTGGGAGACATCTTCCCAGTCAAGATCCAAATTTCCCGCTGCTTTTTCTGTTTCTTCTTCCTGTGCCTAGTTGAGCTGGATGATTTTGTTGTGATGGATTCGCATTTACAAAACCTTTGTTGCGGTCTTCTCACCAGGTGGCAATAAACCCTGAGATAACTCTCCTTTTAAATACAAATTATTTTGTTTTTCTTGAAGTCAGAGCATTAAAAGTCTCATCACAGAAAAAGAAAATATTTGTAGGCTCAGCAAAAGCTTCACCAGGGTGCCTCAGTTTGTTTGGAGAATTAGTAATATGTTTTCCCCTAGATGCAGGCACATAAAATGCCAAAAGTCTTCAATTGCTCAGAGAAGATTAAGTATTTAAATTGTAGTGCTGATTTTAAAGTTTATGTCCTGAACTATCAGTCAGTGGTGCCAAATGATCTACATGGAAGTTTGAATTATACTCGGAGAGAAGCTAAATGCTTGTCTTCCTCCACCTTTTCTTACAAGAGGTATTTGTTTCTTTTACAAGTTTGAATAATCCTCAGATCCAAACCCAGGCTGTATTAACAGTTCCTCTGTTAAGCCTGATGCTCAGGCTTTGTCCTGGAACTGGAGCAATGCTGAAAGCAGAAATGTTTTTAAAACCTGCTGTTACACAAGGCGAATTCTTATCAATACAGAAAAACTTCTGTCTTGGTGTGTATACCAGCTTTGTCCTCAGGAGGCATGGATTCAAGTGGTTGTGTTTCTGGCAGCTGTAGGAGTGGGTACTTTACAAAGATGGACATTCATGAGACTGAAAATGCTCTGCTCTTCCAAGCTTGTTAAAATGAAACATATCTGAATCCTATACAAAAGAAATGAATAAAATAATTTCATCACTTCCTTATTTTTTCTGTCTAAACATATCCTTAAACATGCATAAATTACTGTTAAATAAGAGCAAGTGCAGCAAAATAGTCTCATTCACTTCTTTTTTCATATTCTAGTGAAACCAATATAGGTCCACAAAATAAAAGGATATCCTTGTCGTTCAGCTAAAATGTCTGAAAATATATAATGAAGTTAAAGGCACAGCAATGAGGCTTTTCTCTCTTGTCTGTAAGGTATTTGAATATTAATTGAAACTGGAACTTGAACAAGTTAAACTCATACAGCTAAAAGCAAATCCTGAAAAATAGTCTATAACTCCCTTTGCTTCCAATGAGAAATTGGCCTGCATCTGCAAATCTCATTTGGCAGCTACACCTAATACAGTTGAAACTCTCACTGGCATCAGCAAAAAATTACCTGATTAGGGATGCAGGATTGGATCTAAGATAATAGCATATTAAAAATCCACTATGGATTCAAAAGCTACTAATGGAAATGAAATCCCCGAGAATATAAAACGTTCCAAGCAGTTGAACAGTTTCCATTGTACATACTCAGAATGCTAAACAATAGCAGCTATTGCATGTGTGACCATCAGGAAACACAGCTGTGCTTCTTTGTGTTACAATTAATTACTTCCGTTGTATATAAAATTGAAAGTATTGGTACTCTGGGGCGGAAAAAGGATATCCTGATACACTGCTCCTATTTCCTAACCAAGGCCTATCACTGAATGTTGCACCATTAATTCACTTACTATGAATTGCCCTGCAAGGAAAAAAGGAAGGGTAGATTGGGTGGTTAATTGTTATGCTAAAAGCTACTTTTTCTTTGGATTTTCACTCTCCTACATTTTATCTCATTTTACTGCTTTCTCATATGCCCTCTTTTATAGTAATTGTTGATATTTAAGTAGTTGCACTTAATAATGAAGGTCTAAAATAAATATTTACTTAACTATCTTTTGACCTAAAGATTGTTCTGTTAATATTTTTAAAGTTACAGGATCAGAGAAAGCACAATCTTTCCCACTGTCCTTTAAAGAAATGAACAAAATCATCTCAACTGAAGTATTTGTGGCCAGGTTCTCTGAAGCTGGCACACAGAGATGTAATTTATACCTTTCTGTGCCAGTGAATTTCCCTAAGCTGGAGGGGAATGAGGATTCTTACCCAGAGTCAGGGAGGAGTAGTAACAGCCCTCTGTTATGCATTCTTTTTTTTTTTTTTGTGAGAATTGCATAGGAGCAAGAACTGTTTGAGGTTGTACTAAATAGGCAAATATGGACCCTAAGGATATACACTACCCCCAGAATTTAATATCTGCTTTTTAATACACTGACTCTTTTCTTTTTAGAGAACTACTAAACAGAGAGCAGCTTCTGTGACTGCTTAGGTAGTCGACAAAGTCTCCAACAACCACCAGCCACGTAAGTCTATAGAAGGTGGATAATGTGTTCTGTATTTGTCTCTGTGAATTTCATCTCTCAGCATGTGTCTCCTGTCCTAGAAGGCTGACAGTCTGTCACCTTTCACCATCAGACTGTTTCCAATCCATTCTAGGATGTCTGACACAAAGCTGAATAAGTTACACGTGGAAAACATGGAGTCCTTCAATGTGAGAATAAGTAAATTTTGCCAAATGAGCTGAAATCGTTGCAAGTTTGAATTCAGACTGGTGTCATGATGCAGTAACAGAAGAATGGCAGCTCAGAAGAGCTCCTATTCCAGAAACTGCTTTACATAATAAAAAATGGCAGAAAATCACCATCCACAGAACAGCCCTGTTGTCCTTTTGCTGCAGCAGCAAGCACTGGGGAAACAACCTCAAAGGCAAATTGTGCTCTGCCATTATTTTATAACCACACAGTTTAGATTCAGGCCTGCTCTATCTGAGACACAGCTAGAACCAGAATCCCTGGCTAACGCTTCAGATTTCTTGTAAGGACTTTTTGGCCAGAAGTAGATGCCGTGTAGTGTACATGCAATAAAGCAGAAACTTTCAATTAGTGTCATCTATATTGTGTATCCACAGTAAATCTCAGGAAGTCTGGTATTTGCAGGATGCAGTCGGCTGAATACACTCACAGGAGAAGCACAGCCCACCCTGTCACCTTTTACCCCACAGCTTACAGGCCTGTGTAAGGAACAGGAACTCAGGCTTCTATGTGCATTAATCACAGGGAAATTTACAGTATCCTTGGAATCAGTACAGAGAAAAATTTGCAGGAAGAAAATCTATCAAGGAATGTGCAGGAGGCAGCAGAAGAATATTTTGTTGTGATAGAATAACCCCTGGTCTTTGTTTATAAAGCACAAATAAAATTTTTATTCCTGAAATCCTATTTTTTACATGAAGGCAGATTTTTGGAAAGTGTGCCCTTTTTTCTGCCTCCACATCTCCTATGCTATCAGAATTGTTATTTCGTAATGCACAAATACCTAAAGGATAACAAATCCCAGGTCTCGAGGTGCACTCAGATTGGTGCATTATTCTTAAGCTATATAGAGTAAATGGACTGTTTGACAACAATTTAGTCTCAAATAGTGCAGGTAAGAAACACATCCACACAAAGGAAATCAAAATATCTGTTCTGAGTGTTTTAATCCACATATGTATCCCATACATGCAAATAGGAATGTTTGCATTAGTCAGCATGAAGATTTCTTTAAACGAAACTAAGTCTCAATCCCAGCATTATTTTCCTGTCTACATATGATTAGATCTTAAAATAATTTACACACTGTAAATAATTATTTTGTTTTGAAATTATATCTTTAATTAAGGCTGTAAGTATTTATTAAATGTCCTAAAAATCAAAAACATCCTCTTTAATGCACCATGAGAATAAAACAATCTAGAACAGCAAGTTTTCTGGCTTTAGTGTAGCAAGCAGCATTCATTCCACGAGCACTGGAAGAATCATCACCTTCATTCAGCTCAAGGTTGTATTTTTATCTATATCTTGTAATTAAAAGAAAAATCTCAACTTTTTTTCAGTAACACTATACACAGTAAAACTAGGTAGATGAATTTTTATAACATCTTTGTCATTAATGAAAATAATCCAATTTCTAAAGCAGTATGATTAAAAATACTTTGGTAGTAGATGGAGATTTATTGATGACACTTTATGCATACTAATTTATTATTCCCTAGCATTTATAATCTTGAAAATTTTAAAGGAAAAATGTTTTGTTCAAAAGTTTAGCTTTGTTAAAAAAAATTCCTTCTTGTCTTTATTACAGAGAAAATTCTTGTGACTCAGCCTGACAGTCCTTATTAGTACAACACACGCTTGTTACTGTTTTCTTTTGATGTAATCTTCCCAAGAGGAGGAGGAACTGTATTTTAACAGCTATTCAAGGGCATATTTCATAGGCACACAGCACAGAATTTGTGCCTGAATATAGTCTGAATCTCATCCATAACTCTGATTTGCCTGGGAGAACAAAGCATTTCATTGTGTATTCAATAATGGTTTCAGCAATCTTATTCACACATTCCTTCCTTTCTTAATCAACAGAAACTGGCTGAATTCGAGATGCATGATTAGGGTGGGAGGGGGAAACAATGCCAAAGCCTATACTTTTGAAATCATCATTTTCTTCAGAGCAATAATCTCTCATTAAGAATCTGTTAAGAAACCCTTAATGCAACACTTGTCAAGCATTTTGCACCATGTCCTTTCCTAATGAACTTTGCTCTATTCACTTTTTCCACCCTGTCAGCTGGCATGGTGCTCTGCTTATGCCTCCATTGCTTCCAGTTCCAACAACTGAACTCTCCAGGGATCACAGTGCACAGCTTAGGAAGCAGTGTCTTGTGCAAAGGTTAAAGGTCAGAACAGACTATCTGAAAAGCAGCAGTTTTGATCTGACAAAATACTGCATACATTCTGGGAATTCTTTTCCATTGCATTTCCTTGTGCACATTCTGAACAGAAATCAGGGCTGGGAAATAGAAGTGCACAAAGTTGTGATTTGTGATGCTGTACTTGGTAATGGCATCTAAATCCAATGGCATCTCAAAAAATGGGTGCTTTTGTAAAACACACTGTTATATGAAGTCATGCTTTCATTAGTACATATTTCTTGGCACTAGAACTCAATGAGGGTGTTGAAAACATTTTGTAATTTTAAATAACTTTTGCTAAGAAATGGAAGGACACCTACCTGAACTTATGCAGTCAAGCTTTGTTTGCAGATGCCTTGATGTAACTGAAGTCAGAATTCACCCACCCCTTACAAAGTTACTATAAACAGTATTTGTTGACACAATAAGGCCTGGGAATATACAGGTCTTGCTAAGTTACAACACGTACTGTTAGCAGACTGCATCTTTTAAGCATACTAATATTTGTTTAAAACAGCGTTATTTGGTCAGTAAAATATGCAAGACTGATACACAATAAAGTTGAAACCAATGCTTTTAATTTTTATTTTCAGGTCTGAAGTAGAGAGTACAAGCTTGTGTATGCTTTTTTACTGATATTACATGGCTGAAAGCTGTCAGCTGTTCACATGGCATATTAATAAATATACCCAAATCATAAAGCTTTAACTGTATTTGCACATTGCTTTTATTACTAGACTGTTTTATTCATGTTGGCACAGATAATCCATGCAAGGTAATTACTCACATCTCATGAACCACCAGACATTCTGTTCTGAAATAACTCGGAACTTAGGAAAAAAAAATCTATCTAAAAGCAAGGGCACTTGTGGCATCAAGTCAACATGTCAAAATACTATAAAACCTAGACCTCTAATATATGATCACTGCAGGCAATAAATCACTCAGTTTCAAATTCTGATGTTTATAAATACTAAACAAATTAATATTCTACCAGAAGATGAGTATTGCAAACAAACATTAGTGTGCCCAGCATTAGACACTAATGAGTGTGTTCAGTGCTGTGGACATTCACATTATTAAATGTAAATACAAGTAATCTTCAGCAAAACATTTCACCCAAAGTACTGACCACTGAAGGACCAATGGAAAAATATTTTTCCTTGTTTTGAAATGATTTTAGAATTGTGTAATGAATCCAATATAGTAAAAACTAATGAAAAAGAGTCCCAAAACTGTATTTTTTTTTTGGCCAGATAATAAAAGTAGCCTTTGTTGGAAACATTTAATTTGCCCTGTTCCGCAAAAAAAGAACACCAAAAGAGAGAAAAGCATTAAAAGAGCTTTTGAATCCTTTGCTGAAAAGTTATCGAACACTTTTTAGTTTGACAAAAGACATCTTTTTAATTGATCATTCAGAGGTACAGTATCTTTGTATTATTGGGTAAAACCTCACATTAATTAGAATGAAAAAAAAAATATTCAGAACAACTTTGGACTTATCTCAGGCATCTCTTCCAAGACATAAAACATAATCAAGTACACATTCTTCATCTCGCACATTTTTGTACATTATCTTCAGTGATAGTTAAAAGGCCATATTTTGAGTTTTAGAGATATATATTATTATATATATGCATTTTACTCTCTCCATATCACAGAGATGATGTAGCAGAAGAGTATCAGCAGTTATGTATTCTACCCCTGTGAAAGTTAAAATGCTACATTATTATTCACAAATTTCTGGTTCAGATATGTGCAAAAATTATATCTTAATATAAATATCACGGGCGGGTATGTGGATTCCCTATTTTTGGACCACATTACGAAGCAGCACAAGTCATGACAGGCAATCTTTATTACATGACAATCCTCAGGGTATCTCTGTTCTTCATTCAGAGATATCGCTGTACCTCATATAGTGATATGTAAACTAGCTTTAATCTCACTTGCTCAGGCACCAGCTGGAGTCAGGGCATATGCTACAGTGCAGACTCTCTGCCCAAGGAAATTTTCGGGACTCTCTCAAGCCAGTACAGCTCCCACTGAAGTCTGTGCTGCTGCACTTTCACTGCTGCCACCCTGCAAGCCAGCTCAGCTCTGCTTACACACACTGCATTCCCTCTCCTGCAGTCCAGACTTCAGATTTACCAGATTGTATCCTTGCTCACCTCTTCTGTACATATTCAAACCATCTCTCTGGGTTGTTGTGAGCTACCTGTACCCTAATTCCTTACTTGCAGCCCTCTCCCTTGACACTAGAGGGGAATCCTGGCTGCCCCCTGCCCCAGCCCAACTCTCTTCCATGCCAGCCTGGTGAAACTGGCCTTCCTTGGCTATTCCTCCCCTGCAACCCCAGCCTCAGGAAGGGATTCCTGTCTCCTCAGTGCCTCACCTTTTCCCACTGGAGCAGAGGCCTGCAGAGCCCCTGCATTCTGGCTGCCTCAGGTGCTCTCCCTGCTGTGATCCCAGCCTCCCTCTGCTGCCCACCCCATGCCAGTAACTCCAGGCTGAGCTGGGCCACTTCAGCTGCCAGTCTGGCCTGCCCAGGGACCTTGAGGAATTTCAGCCCCAGCCGTGCTGCCTGCCAGGGCTTTGTACACACTGTACTCCCTCAGCTGCAGCCTGACATCTCTGGCCAGATCCTAAAATGATTTATCCTTCATGCTGCCAGTGAAGAGGAATCTCATAGGGACATGGAGGGGGAAGGTGGAGGGGAGAATGACACACACACATATAAACACATGCAGATCAGAGATGAAAGACCTCAGGAGATTCTCCTGAGGCATCCATCACAAGCCCTTCCCATGGAGCCTGACTCCCTATTCTGATGTTGCAGTCAGAGATCAGTGCCAGCCAGTGGCCAACACTGACACAAATCCTCTGAAAGAGTATCTTCAATGCAGTCTCAGTATAGAGTATACTGATGTGAATTCTCTCAAACAAGAGTTAATAATAAACGGCATTTGTTGAATGGTGCTGAAAAATGAAAAGAAAATGTAGAATTTTCACACTGTTGTGAATATGTATTTAATGAAATCAAATAGAGGTGGAAAAAAAATTTAATTTCCATAATTGTCATTTATTCCTCTGGAGAATATTATGAGCCAGATCTTTGGATTTTGTAATCTATGGGACCATATTCACACCAGCCCAGCACCAATTGAAAAGAGAAAATTTGCTTGCTTATAGAAAAGAAAAAGAAAAAGAAAAAGAAAAAGAAAAAGAAAAAGAAAAAGAAAAAGAAAAAGAAAAAGAAAAAGAAAAAGAAAAAGAAAAAGAAAAAGAAAAAGAAAAAGAAAGAAAAAAGGCTTTGCATATAATGTAGTAGTGTTTTAGAATAATTCATGCATACAAAAATCTGACCCTGTAGCAACTCAGATCAGATCACGGCTAAGATCAGTGAAAACTAAGATACATACTGAATAAATACAGGTCATAAATGTCAAAACTGCCACAGGCAGTTTAGGTTGTTATTTTTGTCCAAGATGCAGACTGCCTGCAGCTAACTTAAATCTTATATTAGAACTCCAAATTTCATTTATTCCTCCCTCAAGCTTTGGATAGTTTTTCATCCCTTAAAAGACACACAAATGAAATGGGCATTACCCACGGGAGGGACAAGACAGACAATGTTAATGTCATTTTTTGCTACTCAGAACACAAGGTAAAATAGGTGCAGATGGCACCAGCATGTGGCCTACAGAAAGCATCTTCAGCCTCAGAAGTACTAATTCAAAACTGTCAGTACTGCAAGCTGTCAACACACACATCTTAATTCTCACTTAAATGAGTTAAAGAAGCTTGAATGGTGATCAGACTTTCCATCTTAACTCCATCAGACAGAACTGCTGTCTCCAATATAAAAGTCATTGATATTCAAAAATTCAAAAGTATTATCAAGTACTACAAGTATTGCTTATTTGAAAAAAGAGTTTTATAAATAACTGTTTGAATGACATGGAAGTTGTTCTCAAACTATTAGGATAGATGCCTGTATGGATATTAGAAAAGATGACTGTATGGTTATCCTAATTGTTGGAACATAGCTACTGTTTTCCAGTGGCAAATACTGCTACAATTCATGATGTGTTGCACTTAAACTAAGGAAAGGAATAGAGTATGTGCCTGCTGCCTTATGAATTTTTGATCAACATTCATTTGCTACAGGAAAAAAAAAAAAAAAAAAGCCTTTTTACTAATTATGTGGGATAGAGTAGGGAATTTTGCAAGTCATTTCCCACAACCTAGCTGTGCTAGAAGGATGTGTTTCTTCTGTTTTCACCAGTGTGAAGGTCCAGATGTAGGTTCCTACCTCCCTCTGCTATCAGTGGGAATTAGAAACCAAAGCAAGACTGAATTGCTTTTCTTTTTTTTTTTTTTTTTTTTTTTTTTTTTTTTTTTTTTTTTTTTTTTTTCCACAGGAGGAAAGGAAAACTGGTTTTGAGTTAAAAATCTGGCCTTTCCAGCCAGCTCTATCCCATTCAATGTCAGAGCAATTTGGAGAAAGCCAATTGTCCTTTTCCATTACGACTTGAAAGTGAATTATCTGCTGTGCACATAGAAGCCAAGTGCACTAGCAAGGCTGACCCCATTTTATTTTCAAACTGTTATGGCTTGTCACCTAGGCTTCCCAGCTACATATGGATTCAAGGCAGACTTGTTATTTGGAAAGAATCTAAAATATCTGATGCTATGAGGTAGCACCACAACCTAATGGAACAGCACTCACTTTTCCTAGAGGAAGCCCTAATCTATTTATTTCCCTTTGAAAGCTACAGCCTTTGGTTCTACAGATGACTGTACATATGGCACTTACTCATTCTTGCTGTGAAAGAAAATGACTTAGTACAGAAGTATTTTTCCAGTTGTTTTTAAACACAAGTGTGTGGTCTAAGCAGTAAAACTGCTAAACTGCTGTGGGTAGTTAACTTAAAACTGCACATTTTATATTAAGGTTTTTAGTTCATTTCAATATTTCTCCCAACTGTTGCTCTAATAATGGACTACTTCATCAATTCATTTGGTTTTGACTGTTCATTCAGTAGCTTTTTGTATGCAAAAAGCACATTCTGCATTTATGAAAGAGGATAAAGTTAAACTTGAGAAGTACCAACTTCTAGCTTTTATCGAGAGAAATGCTAGCCATGGTTATCAACTTTATGATTGCCCCGTTAGTCATCTGTTTTACCCCAGCATTACTGACTACCAGCTCTTCTTCTAAACATTGATGGCATGGGCATGCTTCTTGCACAGTGGCTTGTCCTTCTTGGAGTAGAATGGCTGACCTTCCAAATTCACATGGCATACCTAGAATTAATAATAAATGCAATCAGGAATAATTAAGGAAAAAAGAAAGGGAGAAAGATGTGACTATCAGTTTCAACTGTCTTGCTCTTCTGGCCATGCATTTCTTTGGTAGTCTCTAGGAGTCATATATTAATTTGCTATTGATTTAACCCACTGAAAGAAATAAAGTTAGATCCTTAAAAAGACCCCCACTGTGAGAATTACATATTAACAATATACAATAAAACTGTCACTTCCACAGAAAATGGGGTTGCTGAGGCAAATGAGCAAGCGAAAAAAACCCATGAAATATTCAGAGAAAGTGTCTTTATAAGTGATCAATATTTATAAGGGATTAAGAGCTGTTAGCTTGTGAAGGAAACTTGCTTAGTGCTCTTTTCTGTGTTAGAATTTCCAAAAGAATTCAGTTTTCATATGACACTTTTTTGCAAAGCTAGTTTAGCTTCAGCTATTTATAAATATTTCTATACTTTCAACTATTCTACCTAAATTTTGGACTTAAACAAACATTAGAAATTGTCACTGTCGGTTTGGTGTGGCCAACAGCTATTTTTAGCTAATTAGAGATTCTAGATATTATTACTTTAGGAATAATACATTGTAGGGCTGCTCAGTGGTATTAGAACCAGATGAAAGTACTGTTTATCATATGGATTTCTCTGCTTTGTGTGCAGAGTGTGGGAATATGGCCACGCTTCAGAGCTACGTGCACACCACAGATTGATGAGCTTGACCAACTTCTAAGCTAATTACTATTCATGCTCTCTAAGCAGACTTCTTTTTGCAAGTTTCAACAAGCATTCAGCATGGAAATACAAACTTCACTGCTTTGTAAGTAAGATTATGGTTACACTGTTCAGTATGGTGTTAATTTATTTTCAGTCTTGCTCTATCTTTATTTGGCAAACACTGGAAAGAATAACAGCAATAGTGGTTTGTATTGCTGTATGTACTATCTAAATCTGGATGTTTTATTAGAAAACACTCACTTATGATGGTCAAATTTCATAATTCTAGTAAAAGTTATGGAGAAGAAAAATTACTCCCCTCCTTCTCCAAATGCAAGTAAAAAATGAAATTTCACCCCTCTGCATCCTTAAGCATGTTAAGTTATTACTGGTTTCAGGTTTTGTGATGTTACTACACAATTTAAGTGTATAAAGGAATGAGGTAGTATTTGATGTAGAACCTACAGCACAAATGAAGCAGGTGTCATGCCAAGTGTGTCCAAGAGCTTCAATGAATTTATCTCCAGCTTCAACAGGATAATCACAGCCATGACATTTTGTGCTGAACAAAGCAATATAATCTAAAATAAAACAAAAAACAAACTTAGAAAAAACTCCTAACATAATCATATTAAGTCCAAGAGAAATAGAACATTTCCAGACAATGAATGTTTTGATTGTTTTTGCTCTGTTTCCTACTACATTTACTGAAACACTCCTACTGAAATTTGCTTCTTTTCTTTCATTATTTAAACACAAAGTCAGTCCAGAACCCCCATTAGTATGGCATTTATCATCACAAATGTAGAAGGCATACAAACAAATCCATGCAGTTTGAAGTTATGTTTCTCACATTACTTTCAAATTAGTTTTAATATATGTGGAGTTTATTCATAGGACAGATATGGTTGTATAGAAGAGTCTAATGACAAGGGAATATTACAAGTTTCCATGCCTGGATTAATGGTTTTTTTTTTGGTTTGTTTTTTTTTCTGCAAAAAGGCAGAACATTATGGAAACCCCATACTGGCTGATTAATACATCTTTATCAAGTGTGATTTGGAAAGGTTTCACATTGAAAAATATTAGTGGAAATTCCAATGGTATATGGAATTCATGAGAGTTAATTGATGTTCTGACAAAACCTCCTATTTTAAAGGGTAGTACCCAGTAATGCTGTATGTTTTTTGCTCTTCACTGAGAGCTACTCTGACTTGTGAAATTTGAATTGCATAACCATAAGGAAGGAATCGCCAGAGAGAAGGCCAGGAGCTCACTGAATGCACAAGGGGAATACAGAGGGAATACCACTTAAACCTTAACCTCCTTCCTGACTATGTCAGGCAACTCATTTGCATGGCAAGTACCATTTTGGGAAAACATGGCCTTTTGCTTTCTTAGTTGGCAAGAAACAGTTTGTTTGTTGCAGCAGCCAGGAAGCAGAATCTGCTCTGCCATGTGCTGCACATCTGTGCAGAGCTATCTTTTCATAAGTGTTGGTTGAACAATTCTAGGGTGAAGCAACAGCATCAGAGGTCACAGCTCCAGCAACTCAGATTGTGGGCAGCCCTAGAAGACTAAGTTTTCATTTCTGGTCAGCAGAATCTACCAAGGAGGGGAGTGGAACAGGGGAAGATGTGTAGGGAAAGAAGTGCAAAGCATGATAATACGTAAGGGAGAGAAGTGAGGGAAGGCACTGTGGACATTGAAGCAGAGATCAGCACTCTGCCATTCTCTGATATCAACTGGAGAAAACTACAGACACATACACTTGTACGTGTGGGGAGTGGAAACAAAATCCATGCTGGATGGGTAACTGATATTATTTTGCTCACCAGCTGCTCTATTGTAACATTGTTTCCATGAACATGAAGCACACCATTACTGTGCAGAGCTGTCCAGACTGCCATACCTTTCTCACAGTAAGGTTCCCCATCCTCCATGTGGAACAGGCTATTCCCGAACGGCTTCTTACAAGCAGCACAGACAAAGCAACTTGTGTGCCAAGTCTGTCTTAGGGCATGCATCACTTCCTGTAAAACAAACAAACAAACAAAAATCTCCAGCAGAATAGCCAACCCTGCAACTTCCTCCTGGAGAACAAACACAAGGCAGAGATGCTCTAAATTCCTCCCTTCTGTATCAGCCAATTCCCCTCCTCAAAAGAAAGAATTATGACAGAAATTGGGCTCCTTTTGGAAAGAGAGAAAATAGGACTGCAAGCTTTCTAGAACAATGTATTTGCCAAAGTGAAACAACATAGTTCTGCCAGCAGTTTGTATCAACATGCCCAGTTGCTGCTGCAGGAGGGATTCTGCACAAAGATTCTGATTATTTTCTCCTTTATGTTGACATGGCCAGTATGAACTCTTCAATGCAGGAGTACGATTTGTTAAATAAATTTCTAAGAGTAATTTTCTAAGACCAGGAATAAGTGGTGTAAGCCTGTTGTTTCAAAATAATTTAGATTTTGGAGTAATTTCTTTATGCTTCTTACAAGATTCACAGCATTCTTTATGATTCTTACAACAATTCACAAACTAATGTAAAAATCTAAAAGAAAAAAAAAAAGGGAAGGTTCTTTTAAATTATGTGATTAGTAAAAATGAGTCTGCATGTCTGTTCCCTGCGTTCCTAGGCCGTGTGTTTATCACAAAAATCCTCATTTCTGTGCAACTGATGTTCTCCTTAACTGAGTACATCTAGATTTTATCAGCTTCTTACTTCTGCCCAGTATAGAGAAATCTCTATTACTGCTTCATTTTTTTTTGTCATACAGAAGTCTTCCAAGTGCAAAAGCTGCTGTACTGGGCCCTGATGCACAGTAACCTGCTAATTTGTCAATCTTACGTGTAGCCAGGATGATGTTTGTCAGTCTATCTCTGTCCAACAGCCCAGATTTCAAAGGGCCAGCTGCATAACTGCTGTAAATTAACTTGTTAACTTCAGTGAAACAGCATTGATTTATAGCAGCTGAGAATCTAGATCCTGTTTTATGTTGCTTCCAATTATACACATAGACTCTGAATCTCTTTTAAAGATTGTTTTTAATGTCTACTGATTATGAAAAAATGGATTGAAGCCCTCTTCTGTGCATTCAATCCAGTGAATAGACAAAATAAGTCTAATTTAGATTTGCCATGTATCTCATTAGAGAATCACCATTTGAGATTCATTAACTTGTGTTACTGTTTGCAAAACAACTATCACTGATAAATAGGTTTGGATCCATTTATGAACCTCAGTGAGGTAAGAAGCAAAAATAGCTTGAGAAATCTTATTAATATAAATAGAGGCAGCTGGCATCTTTGCTATTTTCCTGATGAAAATCCATAATGGGAAGCTGATTTGTGCCAGCATTCATTAGGTGGGTTAAGTCAGCACTCTGCTATAAATTACTCCTGCTGCAGTAGCAAACGAGACTTGGTTGGAGCCAGAGCTTCACCATCGATGTCTGATGCTGCCATCCCTAATTGGAAGTTGCAGAGAAGAGCATCTGTAATGCCAGCATTCAGACAGATGTCACAAGGTGACAGGTAAGCAGTGAAAAAACAGTGGGGGACTGCTTGCTTCTTCATTTGAGTCATACATTCACTACAACTGCATGCATAAATACGCTACCAAAATTATTGATGGTATTCCAATCTCACCACCATCTAAGGTATGTGGAGAGCAAATGAAATTGTACATTTACTTGTACATGAGTCCTTTAAGACAAAAGTGGCATGCATTTTTGGCTTTGTGGAATTCATATCTTTGATTTATTTTGTATTTTCTTAACTATAAGAAGCCAGCAGAATTCCTCAACAGTTGTGGTGCTAACAGTGAGGTGCAGCCTCACTGTTAATGGGCCTCTTCCCAATATCACTGATTTCCCTACTGAAATTTTGACTAAGTCCTGTATAAGAAATAAAAACCCAGTTCAAGTCTCTCACTATAAGGAAGAGAGAGACGAAAGTAACATAGTGTGTATCAGATAGCAAAAAACTATCCAGAAAGTGTTACTTATTTTACACTCAGTGAGATGGGACGTGGATTACATGTTCTGCCCATGAGCTCAATAAAGTACAGAAATATCCAAGACTTCAGATGGATAAAAATGATTATAAAATAACACGTTTCTCATTCTGAAATAATCAACAAGCTGGGAAATAAGTCTTAAAAGACAAAATAATAGAACATCTACATTCACTGCTTACGCTATTTCACTATTCACTATTCCTCTACTATTTCAGGGATCCACGCAGTTGCAGGAAGGGTTAATCTTGTTCTCTTACCCCCATAATCTTGGTGTGACATCTGGCACAGGTTGGTGCAAAGAACTGTTCATAGCAGCGCTCACAGTACACACTGTTCTGCTCCTCCACAAAGCACATATCAGCCAAGGATGTCTTGCAGTAAGCACAATTGAACTCTTCTGGGTGCCAGGAGCGACCCATGGCTACCAGGAAAGGACCTCTGGAAACAAACGTAATTGTCTTATTTGTATTGCAAAAAGAAAAAAAAAAGATGATTGCAAACCCACTTTGTCAGACACCATGTACATGTGTAAGAAGCTACTGGAACCATGAGGTACACATTAAAATAACATTTGGACACCTGAATAGAAGTAGTCTTTTTAAGACCACTACTGAACACACTAGTTAAAACATTTCATTGTTGTTTGGTCTCATACACTGCATTTACAGACAGTTGTTGGAAAAATCAATTATTTTCATATCTGCATAGCTATAAGTGGTCTTTGTAAGCAGATACAAAGACAAGAGGAAAAGGCCGAAGGCAGCAGAAGATAATGCTACTATTTGGAAGCATGAAATAACAGGCAAATTTCCATCCTTACACACCCACACCTCACAACAGCTCCTAAAGTCTCCTGCCTTCTTTCCATCTGAGAGCCCTGCATGCAGCATGTTCTAGAAATGTCAGACTATCAGGTGACAACTTGCTGTTTCATTATGTGGAAGACACATTAAATTCATTTTGGTGATTGACTCTGGTGATTGTAGTTAGATAATAGTGATTATTACTAGAATATTTCCATTCCAGAATATATAAAGGGCAATAATCAGCAGTTCCACATCACCAAACTATCTCCTTTTAGTGGGGAAGACTGTCATTAAACATGGATTACTTAAAGTTGGATAGCAGTGCACAGGCAGGCACTGGTCCAGCAGAATGAATTGGGAGAGAAGGGAGAGGCATGCTATGAATCACTGGTAATAGAGTGTAGGCATTATCATTCTCCAGACACAAAAGCAACAATTACATTTGGCTGCTGTTCCAAAATGATTCCTTGCTCCTTCTCTCTCTGCAATCCCCCCCTCTGCCCCCAGCCCCCTAACTCTCCAATGAAGTTGCACAAACCTCCTTCAAAGGGTAACCTTAGGACCAGAAACCTGTTTAAAATCAAGCAGGGATTTGCTGCAGCATCCAAGAGCCAAACAATTAGCATGTATAACTTTGCAGTGATAAAAAGTGAACCACACAACAACAAAATGAGCTCTGGAAATGTTAAATTAATGAAGCAGACAACAGACATCCCTGCTGGGTAATTTAACAGAGTCTTAGGCTCTGGAACTGTATATTCATGTACAATAACCAGTCTCTCTGATACTTCTTTTTTTCCTGGTTCATCCCTCTTCAAAGGCTCATGACCTTACCGAATGATGCTGTTACAGTGTCCACAGAGAGGAGTTCGACTGCTGGCTGGAAAACGCTCCGCCCTCTGAACTGTTCCCCGGGCTAACGCAGGGGGCTGGGAAGAAGTTGAAACTGGAGACGGGTAAGCAGAAATTGTGGTAGGAGATGGCACTGGAGCACCCCTTGGTAGGATGTGCTTTGTGACAGTGGTGGTGGATTTTCCAGGTGCAAATTTCTGGGAAAAGGAGTCATCTGTTACCCAGGGAGGGCGACTCGCAGGCTCCGTGTTGGCAGGGATGTAGGAATGAGCTGGAACTGGTGCTGGTGCTGTTTTAAGTATCCCAAAAGAAACCAAGAGGGATTTTAAAGTCTTTTTCCTCTACTGTCAATACAGCAACACTTACCAAAGGGTACTCCACGACACACATACAATAAAAGCTTTAGTGATACTTATTATGGCCTGTCCCATTGTTGCTCATTTATTCTGGGCTGAAGCCAAGGGTAGCAGCACAATCACTGACTTAATACACATGCATTACAGAAATCATTGCCTACTGGCTTTGACAGATTTCATGGAGAACATTGTCAAGATCATCTCTTGATCATCTCATTTTTTAGTAGGAATGGATATGACAATTCCATGATAATTTCCAAGACTGCCATATACTCTGTTTAAGATAGGTTAAAAATAGAAAAGCCAGATAATAAAGTTTGAGATAGTATTCCCCAGAATTTCAGTAAGTTATGCTTAACTTTTGAGCTCAATATATTAATTAAAATACAACATGTTCTACAGATGTCGCTGTTATCTATCATTTGTAGGTTTATTCCTAGGTTTTTGAAGAAAAACAGGCTCCCACAGGGAACACAGAGAGCACTGGAAGCAATACTGAGGGAGACAATTCAGCTCACATGACCAGCAAGATAAAGCCAGCAGCACTTAGAGGAAGGCCAGACTTGCGGTTATGACTGATCTCAGTTCAGTTCTTGGCTCTGCCACAAACTTCCTGTATAACTTTGGGCAAAGCAAAGTGTGTCTGCTCCTCAGTTCCTGTGTGTAAAACAGAATATTATCCTTTCTCTCGTCCACCCTTTGACTAGCACATAAAACCTTCAGTGCACTCTGCCTCTGTTTGTGTGCACCAGGCTCTAATCTTGGGTGGAGCTTTATCACATGAAAATAAGCAGGAGCCAGGGGCTGCACATCCTGACAAGTTTTCCCATTGCCCTGCTCTTTTCAAAACATCAGAACTTGCATTATGTAGGGCTGAAGTTACTGCCCAAGAAACAGCCTCACTTTGCCAAGTACAGGAGCACTAAAAGCAGTTTCCCTTTGCAAGGAAAACAAAGCCAATGATTGAAAAGAAGCTTGGAGAGCTGAAGTGTTTTGCCCAAATGAGAGAACACAGGTTTGGGAACAGAAGCCAGTTCTCCAGCAGTCTGGGAAAACATTCCACACAGTAGATCCAAGCACCAAGAAAATCATGACCAAATACAACATGTACAGGTTTAAGGGGCTTGCAGCAGATATTTCAGCCAAGAGGGTTCTGAAAGTAACATGGATCTTTCTGAATAATTAAATGCTGAGAAGATTATGTTCGACTTAACAGCCCTCCCTCAGCCCACACCCTACCACTTAACAACTTACACTGATTATTGACAATTTGCAAGTGCTTAAATTGCATATATATCAACGCACCCTTGTGATCTTTTTCTTCAGGTCAGAGTTGAGTCTAGTGCATGTTCTTGATAAAGATTTTTTATGGTAGAGCATCAGCAATGTTTCTGTTTCATAAAACTGTATCCCACCTTAGCTTGAGGCTTTTTTTTTTTTTTTTTAACTTGGAAATGGTAAACAGTATTTAAAGATTTCAGAATAGAGTTTATATGCAATCTCTTTAGATCCTGAGGCTCTTGCCATTTATGTATTATGGTAATAAGATAGGCAAAATTAGAAGTTAATATTTCATCTCTAATTGGTGAGTTCAAAAGGCTCCCACCTATGAGGATAATTAAGCAAGGTGACTTCAGCTCACTTCACTACATTCTCTCTACCTTCTATTTATTTTCAGTCTTTTTAAAAAATTTGCTTCAGTAAAATAAAGAAACAGAAAAAGGGAAAGTAAAATAAAACAACAAAATAGATTGTTTTCCAGTTACTAAAAGAAAGTACCAGAGGAATTACTGCAAAATGACAAATGCTGGGTGTTTGCATCTGCTCTGAGTTCTCTTTTCAGCTGTTATAATTTAATTTTACAGCCTTGATTTATTACAATACATTTTCCTCCTGTGAACAAGTGCAATTACTATTGCTTCAAAATAGTATCACTGCAATGTATTAGAAAGATTTCACTAACTTTGAGATTTTAACAATGTTATTAAAAGGGAATTATCTTTTTTTTCTTAGAACTACATCCCTAAACTTATATGAACAATCCTTTTGTCTTAGGAGCTACTGCCATGAACGTTTATGTATTTCAAAAAGTCTTCCAAAACTAATCAGCAGAAACAGGGGGCTGTTTGCTGCTAAAAACTACTAAGATTCAGCATATCAGAGAACATATTCTCAAAATACCAGTATTGTAGGAGTTGACCATTAACTGTTAAA
Organism: Aegithalos caudatus; assembly: GCA_013389925.1. Taxonomy (NCBI): domain Eukaryota; kingdom Metazoa; phylum Chordata; class Aves; order Passeriformes; family Aegithalidae; genus Aegithalos; species Aegithalos caudatus. The sequence goes on from WEIU01023132.1 coordinate 336,745, forward strand.
AAACGAATACTTCAAATAACTCTGCAACTCAGCCTCTATCACCTTGTTTCTCTCAGGCCTCACATTCTCTTAGAATAGGCAAGAATGAATGGGATTATTGTTATCCTGAGAGAATGGCAGCAGAGGAGGTCTCTCTTAACGGGAGTAGGAACAAGCCAATTCCTTGCCTCTGGGGAAGTTGGAATTCTCCCTCTCAACTCTTCATTCACGGTCTCTGGCTATTTTCTCTCCAGGCAAAAAGGCACAATATCAAGACTCATTTAGTAAAGCAAAGATTTATAGAGTCTCAAATGCTTTGGTCACACACTGACTTGCACTGTGAGAACATTTTTTCTTTCTTTCCCCCTTTGTTAGTAGATGACATAAGAGTTATTCTTTATTATTTTCAGTTACAAATTAAATTAATAACCACAACTGATATGGCTTGTTCTACATGTATTGGCCACATCCTTGAAGCCCCAAGTTTTCCCATATCCTGTTACAATATAGAGTAGATGACAGACAAAGATGATGATGTTTTATAGGGAGACACTATTTTTCTTTAGGGGAACTAAAAACAAAATAATGCTGTTTTAGTATTGAAGGTGCTTAGGATTCCATATAAAGTTCATTAAGAACTGTGGGAATCTCTCTACCAATTCCAAAAAGCACAGATCAGGCCCTCACGCTTGACCAATTTTGCATACACAAGTAGGCCCAGTTGGACTTGGGGATTTAAAAGGAAAGATCTGCTTTCTTACATCTCGGTATCCTGTTACAGAACTGGAGCTGGAGTTGCTTGGGATGTCTGAAAGGTTATCCTGGTCTGGGAAAGCCTACGGGAAAGGAAAACCCTGGTATGTTCTGCCATCTAGTGGGCCTTGCTCAGAAGAGAAGTCTGTGCTCTAAAAAATAGATTATGAAATTTAGGGAAAAGATTGCAGAGTTCACAGCTTTCTCTACTGGAAAAAACTGAAGATCTTTAGCAGTAGCAGATTTCCCACCTGAATTAGGTTAGACAAAGCGTAGATTGCCTGATAAATCCCATCTGAGCCAGTTACTCAACAATGGAGTTTCATTTTGAGACTTGTTTCAGTTTGAGTTTTGTTTTTTATTTTTAATTTTTTTTCCCAGTCTGAACCATTAAAATAGCCTTGTAAATCCTCTCAGTGACTGATTCAGGTATTTCTGTCTTGGACATATGAGCCTGTTGATTGGTGTTTTAATCTGGAAGTTGCTGCCCCACATTTCCAAGGGAAGCCAGTCATTGACAGAGTTGGATAATGAAGTTTTCTGTCTTGGTGGTTTGTTTCTAAGTACTATTGATTTTCCCATCTGTGACAGAAAATGCCATTTCCTCCATTTCTTCTCAAGTGGCAATTTCCCATTTTCTCTGCAAGTGTCTCTGAGGCCAGCTCACATTCCAAAACCACGCTGAAGTGCTACTTCAAAAAATATATAACACTTCAAAAAGGTACCAAAACAAGAACCAAATATCTTCACTAAAATCTCTGCCTGGAACCTCTCTTGTACCCGAGTCACTTTAGGGTTCAATTATGAAGGTATTTTAGAATCCCTTATTGGATATTTCAAACTCCTAAACAGTACAGGAGGACTTTTTCTTTCTCTGCCTACTATTTAAGCCTTTATTGAGAGGCAATGAGGCTCAAGAGCAGCAGCATAAGGAATTGCAAAGGAACACCAGCAATATAGGGAAGTACAAAGAAGATTCCCAACCCAGGAGAAAACAAAAGCCTTTCCTCTTATTCCAAGTAGAATTCAACAGCCAGCTTTGACTTCACCAGATCCAGCCAATAATTGGAAATAGCTGCAGATGTATTTCTGTGGTAGGTTTGCATATTGAACTGGAGTTTATACTTCCCCAAATGAGCACAGGGCTTAACATCAGTCAGTGTATTTAGCAGATATTTTGACTTGCTACAGTTTGCTCTCTTCTGCATTACAGAAATAAATCTGCTGCTGTCATCTTTTCAAGTCAAAAATAATAGCATTTGCCTTGAGTGAGAACATGGCACACGCTGGTGCACTTAACCAAAAGCAAATGAGAAGGAGCTGAAGTTTATTTACTTTCAGACCCTTAAATAGCTCATGAGAGCTTTGAATTTACTTTTTCTACCTCTATGTCTTAAATATAAAGATCAATTGATTTGTCTGTCTGCTTTATGTATATAATTCCTACATTTGTTTAATTTCATAGATCCAGAAATAGAATATTACAGAAGACAGAGTAAACTCTGTCTGTTAGAATTCTTGGTCTTTTCATATTTATTTGCCTGTAAAGATGTAAATCAACTTTTTAATTCTCTTGCTAAGATCAGAAAATCCTTAATTTGAAACAGAACTGCCTTTAGACTTATATTGCTGCCTCATTTAAATTCATTCAGTTTGAATGTTCACATTTTGGTCATCAATGATTTTAGATGCTCAGTCCATTTGTAACACATTAATACCAAGGGAATTTAAATAATATCAAGGAGCCTATTTTCCAAATGAATGAATAACCAAATATATTCCTTAAGTTACTAGATCTCTGGGAAATGGAATAGCCTTATGAGGTGCTTTATACCTCATTCTTTATTTCCAATACAAGCCTAAGTTTGAGAAATTCAATACATGGCCTTACCTATTTTGCAGATATAGCCTACTCAAGCAAACCCCACTTATTTTACCTCCTTCCTGAACTGTGCATTCTTTAGCCATTTTATCAATTCTGTAGTGTCACTGGGCTCCTACATGGACACACTGTGTTATTTATCAAATGTATTTCTTCTGAAAAACCAGGCTACACATTTTTATTAGACTTTTCCCTTGCTTTTATTTTTCCCTCTGTTCTACATTTTAACTCCGAAGCAGAATACAAATACAACAGAATCCTCAGTCTTCAGATAATCTGAGGCAAAACTAGCAACCTTTTGTCCCACATGTATAAATACTTTCTGATAAGTTAGCGTACTAATGTGTGCTTTCTACAATTTCTTTTTCCAAAAGAAATGTGTGAGCATTTCTTTCTGCATCTTTTCAGTACTTTGAAGGCTCCTTACCTGGCTGGTAGACAGAGGGCTTTATGCTGGCAGTAGTAACAACTCTCGTTTTTGAAGCAGCAGAAGGAGCAGGACTTTCACTGTAGCTTCCAGAAACTGGCATTGGTGTATATGACTGGGTTGTGTTTCTAAAAGCAAAATGTAGATGTGAAAAACTTTATAAACAGCACAAGTTACTGATCATGAACTAACAGATCTGGCAGCACCTGGAGCACTCCAAGAGGAACTGTCTGTGAGAACTACAGAGAGAATGCTGGGACATTCATCAGTCTTTATCACTGCTAAGGAAGGCTTGGACAATTCTTTGGAAAGAAAAAAATAGTCAAATAAGGATTTTAAGTACCTTTTTAAGCAAGTTTGCTGTTGTTGTCACAGAAAATAGCTTGCTGAGGAAATACGACAAAATTGAAACTCTCAGTTTTACAAGGGATCAGACTTCACAAAGCTGCATACAAAGCTTGTGTTTTCTGTTCCTCTGCAAACAAAAAGGTCTGGTCTTGTCTAAGATAAATCAGTGAGGGATATTTGGACTTAAAAATGTACTTGCTCAGCACAATTACTACTATTACAGATGCTAATTAGTATTTATATACTGTTCTACTCTTTTCAAAAATATTGAAGTGACCTTTAAATTTTTTTCTGAAACTCTTTTCCCTACTTAGACTGACACAAGAATTTACATTAGTTTTCCTAATGTTCAGATTCATCCTTCAGAAAAAAAACCATATGCAGTATTTTGATGCAGTTTCTTGCAGTCCTAGAATAAAAACATTTGCTCAGGATTCCAAGTATCAGTAAGAAAGAGTTAGAAAGAGTTTTTCTCTATTTTAGGGCTTAGATGGTGATTCTCAGTTTGATTACAGTAACAGATTAAAAGATATGCCTCTTCTATCTGCCAGTTACTTGGGATGATTCTGTTTGTAGTGCCTGTGCTTCACAGACTGCTAAAAGAGCATTCCAGTCAAAGCAAGCAAGAGAGAATGAAGAAGTACAAGAAAGGGAAGCAACAGATAATGAGATATATGCAGTAAGAAAAACCTATTCAACCACAGAACAACTTTCTTACTCACCCTGAAAACATAGTTCTGCTTTTTTTTTTTTTTTTTTTTTTTTTTTTTTTTTTTTTTTTCTTCAGTGTCACTCTCCCTGTGAACTAGATTCCTATCTATTTGTCCTGACAATTAAGGAGTTATTTCCATAGTAGGTTTGTCTATGGGAAAACATTTGTCAGCATATGAGAAGAAGCATTCAGCTTTCCCAGACTATTGGTCCATCTTGACTTTACTTTCTTTAACAGTGGAAACAGATGCCACCTGGAGAAAACACATTATAATCTTGCATGGCAAACTCAGCAGATTTCATCCAGTACCAGTAAGAAACATTCTGAGAAATGCAAACTTTCAGTTTTTAATTTTGAACTTAATTTTGAAAATAAACTTGTCTTCAATGTAGCTTTTTGCTGCTCTGACAGTGTTTCTACTACAGATCTAGTTTCCATAGCATTGCTGCCTCAGGCTAATTTATTTTGTCTACTTAGCAAGACCTAGAAACTTAGCTATTGCTACAGTGGCTATAGCTAATTATTTCTGTACCTAGTCTAGGGCTTAGGCCTGGATTTGTGTCCACTATACCATGAGTGAACATGACTCTCCAAGATAAACTCTTTTAGTGGGTTTGTATTCACTGTAAATTCTGTTGTGAACCATGCTGTGGTTTTGTAACTGCCAAAGCTGTTCTAAGCACTGTAAAACTTTGTTTTCCATTCTTACTGTCTATTTCCTGATGGTACCTCCTGTGTGGTGCCTAAGAAGGCACTGTGCTTGGGATCACTGGACAGAGGCCATTGCTCCTGCCATAGCACAGGGACACGGACACTGTGGGCACGCTGGCTTCACCCACAGCTTTCAAAATGCCAGCAGCTAAACACACCATCTAAAGAATTGTCCTTGGTTTAAAATCTGCTGCTCAGGGTAAACTTGCCAGCTCAGTGCCCAATAGTTACAATGTGGATTAAAAGATTTTAAAATGACGTGTCACGCGGTCTTAATCTGAAAATGTCATCCAGTCAGGAAAGTCTACTCCCAGGTGCACAAGTCCAATGGTTAGAAAGACTCATTTGAATTTCTCTTAATGCATTAAATAAACAAAGAAGTTCTGAACCAGATTAGTAATACTTAGACTGTCATGAAGAAAAATGGTTATTTAAAATTCAATTGTTTCCCAAATGTAATAGCATAGTAAAACCATACCCCAGATTTCCTTGTGTTCAGGGAAATGAAGCTGAAAAAAACCCCAAAACAAACCCCCCCCCCTTTCATAGTACCAAACTCATAGCAAATTTCAAAGAAGTACTGAAGCATTTTAACTCTTTTACATGTGTATAATGCATAGTAAATACAATACGGAAGATAAGAAGGCTTGTCAAAGAGAAATAAAGTGTTACACTACATCATTAAGGTTTTAGTGAAATAAAAGGTTTATCAGAATTTCTGCTGAAGAAAAAGAAATGACATGTGATTAAAAGAAAAAAAAAGAAATAAACAAGAAAGAAAGAAGGAAATTAAGAAAGAATAAAAAGATGTTGTAAGAACCAAAGATGCTTTAATGGATCAAGAAGCACTGGCATCTCAAAAAGCAGTGAAAGCAACCTTATTGAGTTTATCAGTCAATGGCATGTGAAAGGCAGCAAATTAAATACTGGCTTTGAAAACTATTAGTTGTCAGAAAAAGAGTAAATATTTCTAGCAGATCATTTTTATGTTAACGCTTCACTAGATGGCTACTAGTAGCAATAAACTGGTTTGTTAAGTGCTTTTAAGGTAGAACAGCTGCACAAAACATTTTTATACCTCTGCTTTGACTGGTAGCTGATGGAGGTGGAAGAATGCCGGTTGAAACTAAAATGAGACAAAAGTGGTATTTGAAAAAAATATACACAAACGATGGTGGCATCTTGCCCTTCCTATGAGCAAGAAGTGCTCTTAAATGCTAAAATAAACAACATGTACATATTTTTCATCATATAAGTATTACATTACATTTTGTTTTCTTATTTAAGTTGGGAATCACAGTGAAACCTGAAGAGTGCTAACATAAGTCAGAGAGCTGATTATATTGTTCCAGAAGTCACTCTCATCTGATCTTGTCATTTGATTGTGGAACTCCAATTATTTTTATTAGCAGAAAAAAAATCACAAGGGATTCTTCTCAGTGTCATAAGTTTACATTGCATCAAACCTGAAAAGCAAACCTTGAATGAACCAAAGGCCAAAGATCAGGGAAGTGCCCCAGGTTATGAGGCAGCACAGACAACCCCATGGAAAGGCCAGGCTGGCATAGTTGAAGAAAAAACATCAGCCCACCATGTTCAAGTTTTGCCTTGCAGAACCTTTCTACTGCTACAGTCTTAGGTAAACAGGTAGATTTTTTTTTCTTGAGGAAACAGCATAATTTCAGAACATAAATGAGTCATTTATGCAAATACAGGAAGTACTTGAAAACCTGCACAAAGTATGATCTGAGAAACAAGAGGATTCAGAATGAACAGACTCCTGTCTGCAGGGCAGTGCAGGCCTACATGGCATCAATCCCATCCCGCAGGGGCACAGCCCACATTTCCCAGACTCACCAGGCATCTGCCTTATGCCAGTTATTTTCCTAACTTCTGGAGAAAGGTTTTTCTTCCCCTTACGACAGACACAGTGCTTGGATTAAAATTTCCGTATCAGAAGCTGCACTTGACTTTTAGAACCATAACTGTAATTCTTCCCATTTTTGCTCCTGGTTTTGTATTCCCAGTGCTTTTGCATGAGGTGCCCCATTTTAAGCCTCCGGATAACCCATCCCTAAAAAGCTTCAAGCTTATTCAAAACTCTCCTGCTGTGCTTGCTTCTTTTAAGTAAGATTGTAAGTGGAACAGGTAACAGTAAGTCAGATTTCACTGCAGATGTAAAAGAGTAACACAGTCTGTTAAAGATTAGTGATTTACTTCAAACACTCCTCTTCAAGAACATTACAAAGATTTTACTCATGTTAAGTGTTATGCATATGCTCACAAAAGCTGTCACTATAGAACTGGGTCTACTAAAGGTTAAAATCAGATTTAAATAGTTAAGGATATTGATCAAGAAATCCTCCTGTGTTTTCTTGGTGGATCTTTTTAAAGCATCTAAAGAGAAAAAAACCACCAAACACTGGAATACTGGTGATAAAATCACAGCCTCATCTACCTGAGAATATCCCCGACCTGTAAAACAGTGTTGTCATTAAGATAATCCATATTTTATTTTGAAATAAAATTATATTAAATGCTCAATACTCCTCTGGTATATGTTAAGCTGAAACTGGATTTTTAAGTCTGTATTTTGGCATGCTAAAGCATTGCTTGATTTCTAATTGAGAACTACCAGATGCTCAAAAATTCAAATTATAAATCAATTTAGAAGCCAGTTTTAGTCCCTTACGTTTGAATACACTAGCTATAATATACAACACTTTTAAAAACGAACACGGAAGAAGTGCACCAAGATAAAGAACCTGTTCCAGCTGCAAGACAGCCACCCAAAACCAACCAACCAACCAACCAACCAACCAGTTTGCTTCTTGTACTTGATTATCATGGAACCAAATTTTTACAGGTCCTACACGTCTCTGATTTGCCCTTATGTCCCAAGATTTGCAGAAGCCAAGACAGTAACATTTGCCTGTTGGTAACAGGGAAGCAGATGACAGCATCACACTTGCGTCATCCATTGACAAAGCAGCAGTGTATATCTGTAGATCTTTTATATGTGACCAAAATAATTGCCAAGTGCCAGCAAGAGGTTTTAGGAGTCTGATTAAAGCATTTCTTTTTGAAATGGACAGCTGTTTTTCATAAATTCACAGAACCTTTGAGGCCTCGGGAAGAATCTGATCCAACCTGCTGAAAGCAAGGCCAGCTCTGAGGTCAGACCAGGTTGCTCCATATTTTAGCCAGTGACATCTTGAAAACCTTCAAGAGCGGAGACACAGCTTCCCCAGACAAGCCACTTCCTTTCAAAGGGGCAGGAAAAGCAGCAATGGTCCCAGCCAATTTACTAACTTACTTGCAATTCAAATGTCTCAGTATCTCAATGTCATTTTTATCCTCATTAAAGTTTTGTTTCACACTGATTAGTCAATATTGGTACATAACTACAAATTAATTTATATGGTTTCTAGGCCTCACACTGCTTCCCTTCTCCCACTAAATGGCTATGAAATTTAAGGGAGATAGAAAAAAGCTCAATCAAAAAATAGTATTACATTAGCTCTAGAGAAAGACATGCAAGTAGTGTCAGCAAGTACTGGTTATCTTTATACTAATTTATTAGCCTTTTATGTGTAAATTATGCATAATTGTTGCTTAACTTGTCCCTGCCCGTGGAACTAGATGATCTTTAAGATCATTCTCTGCCCAATCCATTCTATGATTCCATTATTTCCATGGAAGGAATGAAAACAAGCTCTTAGGAAAGCTTTAGATGGGTCCTAAGATATAGACTGGTGAAACATGAATAGATGTGCTCTGTCTGGCCACAGTAATCACCAAAGCTTCCATTTAATTTCATCTTCTGACTGATGATGACAGGTCAATCTTCAGCCGAAACCCTAAAATCAAGACTTTTCTGTAGCTCAAGAGGAATACTGTGTTTTGCATGCTAATGTTTAATCAAACTCAAATATGCAGTTATTATTGCTTAGAAAGCAAGGAACCTTACCTGAGTATAAGCGGCTTCTTGAAAGTAAAGTTACAACTTGTGTACTTCCACTCATCAGCAGTTAATTTTATTTCTTATGTTTTGTCAGCTCCATACTGGGATTACTTCCCCTATGTAATTCCCATGGCTGTAAACAGAGATGTTCACATCCTAAACCTGAAAACCCTTCTGATGTTTTGTTCTGTTGCTATCTCAGTTTTGCATTGTTTTCAGCGATGTGAAGCCAACCAAACTGCTATTAAGTACTACCTGTGCCAAGCACTGAACTGGTCTGTGGTTCTCTTCAGAAAGACCATTATACTTGATGTGAAGCCTTCAAACTTGTGCTCTTTGTCGATTTCAAACATCACCTTTGGGTGATTCCTAATTATTTTTTTATATAAAGGTAAGACACACATGGGTAATTACAACCTCAAATGTATTGCTGATTTAGTTTTTCACTATTTCTGAAGACTGTGTTCAAATGAGTCTTAAAATCTACAGCTTTTTCCTCTGTTAGTTGTCAAAGTGTTATGAAAGCAGTGAAAAGGCTTGGAAGTGAGGCAATACAGCAGCATTCTCTCTTTCTAGTGATAAAAGATTCCTGTCATCCTGCATTTTCACCAAGGAAAAAAAAGGTCCATCATTCTCACCCAGTGTCTCTAGACAAATATTTTCATTTCAGGATGGCAAAAACAGCACAAACCAAGCAAGTGAAACATCTCTGTTCCAAGAGGACCTTGTGGTCACATATCCTGCATCTAAAAGTTAGCTGTTTCCTAGCTGGGTTGTCACATGGAAGATAAGGAAGGGGTTATTCCTTTAAACACATCGTGCTTTTTCTCTGCCGAGTCAATCCCTTCAGAAACTGAAAACCTCGTATCAGAGAGCATAATTCAAAACCAAAACAAATTAGGTTAAAAGAAGAGAGCTTTACAGATATACCTAGACTGAGATGAGATAGCAGATGAAATATTGGAAGCTGCTAATGACATGTTCTTGGGCCCATGGAAAGGCTTAGGCTGGGAAAGAGAGCTGGGGGCTGCAAGAACTCTGCAGAAGACACATAAAAGCATAAACAAAATGATTTAACAGGGACACAAATCACGATATGTGAACCAAGAGCAGGCAGGATTCAGATACAGGAAGGCTGCTGCGTAGTTACCAGGAACAGGATTTCTGTAGCACACATCTGCAGACTTACAGAATAGCACAACCAAGCACATTCCTACAGAACACAAGGCAAAATGCACATATTATGGAAAAAATTTAAAACCAAACTCTGTCAATAACTAAGACAATATTACAGGACAGGGCTTTTGTCAATGATACATGCTTTTATCTGAAAGATCTGAAGATGTTTGAGTATAAATACAAGATAAAAGTTTTACTATGCAAGCAGTCCCAGGCAGAAGATGTCCTATTGAAACCAGAAGTAATTGCAATGATTAGTAGAGGCCTTTTTTTCTGTCTGAAGCAGAGACTAGGTAATACACTTTCTCCATGCTACAGTTTCAACTGAGGGGTAAAAATAACTTAAATCTTATTCAAATCTCCTTTGCTGTCTGATTGATGGATTTTTGTGCACTGGAATAAAACCACTGCATTCTGGTAGGTCATGGCTAGGTGAAAACTGACTAAAGTGAGAAACTAATCAGTTGGTATATATACATAATGCCAGTCAACTAGCAAAAATTAATCAAGAAGTAGAGCCAAGAGAACATTTCCAATTCCATTTATACATACCCAAAATAAGATACCTCTGAGGTCTCAATTAAAGTGGTTTATATTACTGGAAGTGTGTTTTTTGTTGGATTTTAAAAGCATTTTAAAAGCAAAATAGACATACTTTCAGAATATTCATGTAGCAAAACCCGAAGATAAAAGAATATTATGTAGCAAAAGAACTCACTGTCTCCAAAATTACTGTAATGTGACAGCTGTATAAATACCACACATTTCCTCACAAGCTGTCTGACAGTTTTTAATATACAACTGTAATTCCCACTGTGCTACAAGTGTTAGGAATGCATCTCCTTGAAACTTACTTCAGCTCGAAGGCTAATTCTCATTAGGAAAAAAAGATTAGATAAATCTAACAGAAATGAATTGATTTATCTTACAGAGCAAGTCAATCATAAAGTGCCCACCATGTTTTACTGATACCTGCTGTGACACAGTAAGCTCAATCATGTGAATAAACGAGTTTCTCATTTTCCATTTCTTGTCCTACTGCAGAAACACTGCTTAAAGAACCTTTATTCACTACCACTATTATAAGGAGTTGTTTCAGTTTTATTAGAAGTGGTATAAAAGCAGTTCTAATTTTAAGCCCAGATTCACTTTCTGAAAATGAAGTTACTTTTAGGGCAGTTCTATTTTGCAAATTTTATGCAAACATGAACAACATATGACCAAAAAAAAAAAAACCAAAAAAAACCCCAAAAAACCCCCAACAACAAAATAAAACAACCTCCCCAAAATATATATAAGCATATAAACCAGGTTACAGCTTTTCATACTACATTCTTCAGGTAAGAATGTGTATGCAGCATTTCCAAAGGCATAGGATAAAGCAGTGGAGCATTACCTTTGGAAGGAGGATGAGAAAGACTCCTGCACTACGGCGGTGCTGGCGGGTGCTGCCATCGGGCTGCCTGTGCTGGGAGCAGCAGGAGCAGGCTGAGGTGCTGAAGCGTGTGCAGCAGGAGCAGCAGGACTGGGAGCCACCGGGCCATGCTCAACAGGGGTACTAATTAGAGTTCAATTAAATAAAACAAGAAGCATCTTAAGATGGCGCGCATTGACACGGAGAGCATAAAACCTACTATGTTTGAACCTGCAGCTGCAAACATAGTAGCAGGCTGGGTTACTGAGGGAAAAGCACAATTATGCAAAGAAAAATAAGACATTTGTTCAGCCTTTTCCATTGTGCAGTTCAGACTGCGAGTTCAGTAAATTTCTGACTGAAATTTACCCCAGGTGTTAAACAGCACTTCAGTCCTGCTCCCACTGATGCCAGTGGTAGGAATTGTGGCCCACTGATGCCAGTGGCACTCAGGACTGAAAGGGCTGTGAAGAGCCTGTCACAGTCTTGTGAGCTTGTATAAATTCCATCAGATATATTGAAATGAACGATAATAATCTAGTCTTCTATCCCATGACCATTTCAGCAACCTGCTGAACTACTACTGTCCTCCATCACCTCCCTCAAATTTGAGAATTACTCATCTCTTACAGACAAATGGAGCAAAGTTAGCAGTTTGTTTTTTTTTCTTTTTTTTTAATCATGGCATCACTGTAAATAGTTGTCTTGTTCACAAGCAGTGCTCTAGGAACATAATGGATACATGTCTACTTCTTTAGGCCTATGTCTTAAGTGTACTGTCACATCTCTGTGTTCTTACAAATTACTCCTATCAGGGTGATGGAAATTGGTAATTCTCTCGCTCAAGGTACAAATGCCCAAAATGCTCATTCTTGAGCACAGCAAGTATCAAATAATAAAAGAAACAGTTCCATAGCTGTTTTTTCAGCCAACCTTAGCCCTTCAACACTCACTTTCAACTTTTTTTCCTAAGCAGATTTGCCATCCTCTGTGCACGTTATCTCACTTTCTTTTGCTTCTCTCAGAAGCATTGATTTAACAAGTTATACTCCTCGGGACCTAGAACGAGTGCTTGGTACTTCTGAATTTGTGATAGCCCTTCTTCTCCAAGAGACTGTCCAATTTCCCTGTCCTTCACCTCCTCTTCTAGAGATCAATAGTCCACGTGATTGTGTCTTAATTCAGCTGAATATTTATTTGATTAGCTGAAAAAGAAGCTGGTTATTATACCCGCAAACCTCAAAGTTGAATGCAGCCCACAACAAAATCAGTATGTTCTCCCTTATGGAGATTCATCTACAATTATGTACACAAAAAATAAGTTCCTGAAAATAATCATTCAGTTTACAATTCTGGCTTTCACATCCTTACACCAAGTTTTGCAACAGTTTTGCAGTTCTTCCACCGTAATATGCATTTGAGAGTCAGATGACTTCTTCCATCCTGATGCATTTCATGATGTAAATTCTTCCAATTAATTAGCAGACAATCAATTTCACAGCCTATGTAGCATAATAGCTGTGTATTATCCATCACAGCTAAGCTGGTACTGAATTTCAATACTGTGAAATTTTCTCTGTGCCACAGTAGGTACCAGAATTACCCCATTAAAAGCTGTGAAGTCACAGTTTCCATCTTACATACTTAGATATCTTTGATTTGGCAAACAGGAAAGGATTGAAACCATGCTGCACATTAAAAGGGAACTTAATGTATATGTTGAAAACAAACACAAACTAGGATTTCATCCATTTTGTCTATTTGCACTGATGTGAAAGGGAATTTGCTACAGATTTCAAAAGATTCAAGACTTCACACCTTGACAAGAACAGTGAACTTAATTAATTAATTGTAACTTAATTTTAACAATCTCAATAATCAAAATACATATACAGTGATAAATATTGAAAAGAAAGTAAAAAAAAATCTGTATGTGTGGACAAGGACCTGTGTAGAGACAGATTTGAACAGAATGAACCCATATATATAAAATAAACACAAATATACTAGAATACCTTTTAAAGTTTAAAAGAAATACAAACAAATTTTATCTTGCATAGTGTTTGTAAAATTTCTTTTTATGTGATTAAAATATTAGAGATTTGCTTACTTTTCTTCATGGTAGAATATATTAGTTATCAGAACAAGGAACTGGAATAAATATAAGTAAAGCAGAATAAACATAAAAATCAAAGTGCTTTGGTTACATAAATTATATGCAGTTGATAACATTCTCAAAACAGTTTTATAGAAAGAGCTCAGGACTTGACTGGTTTTAATTTAGCAACTATAAATTTGACATAATTTTACTTATATTGTCAAATACAATAACCAAAATGGTTTTTTTTCCTCATCTTTTCTCGTTTTTCAGAATGATTTCTCATTTTAGTTCTTCAAGTGAACAATTTTAAGAATTGATAAATTATAATAATAATTGATAAATTATTATAAAATAGATCATCTAATGCAACAGCTTCATTATGACATGTTACAGAGGGGTTTTTGTTTGGTTGCTTGGTTTTTAAATACAATAATTTTGTAGACTTTAAATCTTTACAGTACTTTGTATTTTAAAAGAAACTGAAAAAAAATCAAACATCTTCATATTCATGGTAACAAACATAAAAGTAAGTTAGGTGGCCAAAAACAAACACTTCAATCTCTTCTCAGCTGATTTTCACTCATGAAAAGGAACCCAGATCAGTAGAGGTTAAGAGGATAATAATGGTTAACAACCACAATGAGAACACGGCAACAAATGCACTCTAACATTTAAAATATAAGTGTAGGTTATACTTTTTTCTCTTGGTGAAGTCCTAAGTTCTGAGACTTTCCATCCAAATAACAAGGAGTGGATGATTAAAACAGCACTTTGTCTCCTTTATGTAATGCATGAAGGTTTTTATTTCTAATCTTCCAACAGATCGCTTGCAAAGAATCAAAAATATAGAGAACAAAAACTAAAATGGATATGAAAAAAAAAATCTGTTATTGCATCATTTGTAGGGGAAAAGTTCCAGAGAAAATATTTAGAGAAAGCTGTAACATAGAAGGATTTTATATCTGAATATGGGAATGTTTGTGGAATCCACTGAAAATGCAGAAATATCAGCTGCTGTTTCTCTGCTGAAGATGCTTAATGACTTGTCTCTGTATTGTAGGTGTGATCCTAGGGGAGCTGCTGAAAATGTAACAGCCACATGAACCAGAAGTTGCTGGAATTGGAAGAACTTGGTCTGCCTTTGAGGCAGAGGGCATTTCCATCTGAAGGAGTTAGAGGTTGTTATTACCAAACCATTGCAAAGCTCCAAACCGGGTCAGTTACGCAGTTACACGGCACAGTGTACCTTTGGTTACTGGATGAAGCAGGAGGGGCTTTCTGGCCAAAACCAGCCTCCCCCTGGCTTGTACCCGCTGCAAGCCTCACAGAGCCCTTGGAGGCCACTGGCTGAGCATTGGCAGTGTTGGCATCCCTGCTGGATGACTTAGGAGGGTGCCAAATACTCGAGGTCACATACTGGGGTGCATGCGCGGTACCTGCAGGCCTGGGTGACAGAGATTACAAGGGCGTTTGTAAATGAGGCATTTCCTAGGTAATAGCAGGGGTTTGAGGAGGAGACACAATTCCAGCCACAGATGGAGCTGGAGATCAAAATGACAATGCAGATGAAGTAATGACTAATCTTGATAGTTCATTGGTTAATTACTGCTTAAGACCAGGAAAGGCTTGACAAATTAAAAAAGGTACCTTGTGTTAAGTCTGGAAATCATACTGCTATGAGTATCAAAATAAGCAGAGCTGTGATGGTAATGGAGGTGGAGAAAGGCTGTGGTATGACAGATCACACAAGATTAAGGCAACATAGGAGGACAGTAACACCAGTCATATATCAGAAACTGTTCCTGGCAAAATAAAATAATAGGTAAAAGGAGATTACAGTGAAGCAGCTGCATGGTCCTATAGATGGTTTTACACAAGTGAAACTGCTGGTGAAATTCTAACATGTGTTGCTGGTTCTTTACGATTTAATTTATATTCAGGAATCAAGGGGTTTATTTCCTTCTTTTGAAAATCATTAATTTAAAAATAAAAATCAATTTTCTCAACTGTTCAAGTGCCAGTTGCCATTGCTTGTGTCATTATTAACAAATAAGGCTTGCACTCAGATATTAACTCTATGCAACCTTTGTTCAAACATAAGCAGCCTTAAAAAAACCCACAAAAATAAAAAATGGTTGCATATCACTGAGGCAGGAATCAACAACAAAGAGAAAAGCAGTAGGATAAAATTCTTTTTGTGACTGTCTAGAAAGAGGCCTTTCTTTGCTCCATGAAACAACTGGTCAGACTCACTCAAGAAATACCTGTGTATCAGTATTTGGGGGTTTAATAAATGAACTAATAGAAAATAACTCATTTCTATACTTAGCTGCAATATGTTCTGAGATCCTTTGGGAGAAAACAACCTGACATGAAAGAACTTACAGAAGGACTGTTTTGAACCTCATCACCCACTGAGTACCAATTGAGATCTGACATATAAATGTTCTTAAAAAGATAATCTTCTTCAGATTTTAAAAATGTCTTGAACCGTCTAGACCAAATTTAAAATGGCAATTGTTCTTAAAACTCCATCACAAATTGACAGCACTCTGTTTAAAAATATTTGATTTAAAACTTCTTATTTTTCAGGTTTACAAGTTTTGAGAAACACGATCCCCACCTGTTCCACATCACAGTGCATGAGAAAGAAATGCTAATGAACCCACTTAGCTGAAGCCTCTATTTTCATCATCTGCTCAGTGTACAAATTTCATGTTTTTGAGGTAAGAACAATATGGAGAAAGTGGAGATACACTCTTAACAGGAAGTAAATCAAACACAACAAACATTACCTGTTTTCTGATGCTGCTGCAACGTTTTCCTTGTCTCTGTGAAAGGAGGGGATACAGTATGAAATAAATGAAATTGCCAGTGATGGTAAAAAAACCCCACCCAAAACAAACAGGGAAAAAGAACATGGGTTGGGGAGAAATGTTTGGTTGCAAAAAGCATCCTAGAGTGGTTGCTCATAAATATAGCTGTAAGAAACCTCTTCAGCTTTCCAGGTGAAACCACCAGATATACAAGTTTACTGTATGCTTCTTATCAGTTGCAAACAACTTTGTTTCAATAATAAAGTAAAAGGAAAATTAACAGTTACAAATGAGACACTGTATGTGCATATACAATTTCAGGAATAGTTTTGACTTTAATAAATTCCCTTTTAAAAAAGAATTCAATAATATTCCAGCAAAACATTCTGAGATGCCAAATCCAAGCAGTAAAAATCATCAGTTGGGCAGTCCTCATGGACCCAATATTTTGAAGTGATAAGCCATTAAATGGTTAACAAAGACTTACACAAAAAGGATTTCTTATGCCTGGCATCACTTAAAAATTCTCTGCCCTATCCAAATACTAGTTTTCTCAACCTAAATTGGATTAGAAACAATTCCTTCAAGTGGAAATCATTCCTTTGTTGATTAGGAATGATGAGGTGAGGATTAAGTCAGCCTCAGTTTCACTGATAGAGAACTGTTATTATGTAAACACACATTTTAAAAAAACTGATCAGTTTAAATGTACTCAATTGTTTATCTTTAAGAAGTTAAGACACAAGTATTTTCATAGAGTCCATTAGCCTTAAACACCTAAGTTTGAAATCTAGTTAGTTAAGTAATTGAGATAGTCTCACTATTTAGCAATTTAATGGGTGATAGAATCCCTTTCTATTTAAGGAATTGTGCTGAAGTTTCAACAGGTTTAAAACTGAAATATGCCAAATTGAGAACACTTTTCTTAAGTGGGGTGTAAAATTACAAACCACAAAGCAAATGTCCTCATTTACCCAACTGAGCCTTTTTTCTGAGGCATCCCTTGAAAACAAAAAAATAATTCCTGCACTTATTTATTTGGATTTGCTCAGCTCCAATTATTAACTTACATTATGTTTGGAAGGCTATTCTTAATATTTTCCATATTATTATCAGTATTGTGTTTATGTACTTATACATTTACAGATATATGTACAGTCACATATTCTTTCCTTAGTTCAGTTCCAATAAAGTTATAAAAACCAATCCAGTTAAGATCAGGAAAGGCTTGGGCATAGGTGTTCTCTACGAATTTTTAAAACCTCTTACTAAAATGTAGCCCTAAAATATATGAATTGAAGCCAGACTTTGAAACCCAGAAGTTGACCTGAAATGCCCCTCAGATGTGTCTGTGTGAATAAGATGTTCCTGTGGTCAGAAGAGCCTGCCTTGAACAGAAATGCCCCAATGAGGCTGATGGCTCACCACTCTGAAGCAATGAGAAACCAAACACTGTCTTTATGGTGACCAAGCTGTGAGTTCACTGCAACGCCAGCTATGAAACAAGGTGCAGGAGGATGGATTAGAGACTGTGCAAGTGTGGGAAGTGTTAATTTACCAAGAGCCATAATCATGCAACAATTTTAAAGAACACAGTCAGGGCCTGGAAACAAAATACAGCATTATTTATCTCCAGTGTTGCCAAACGCTCTATGAGAAAATACAGCCAAGACCAAAAGGCAGGCAGTTGGGGTCAGGCTGAAGCAGTGCTAAGCCTCTGTTGTTAAAATTAATCTGATCCTAACTTTTCTGCTCCAATAGCTGTGGCTACACTGAAAAGGAAAAAAAAAAAAAAAAAAAAAAAAAAAAAAAAAAAAAAAAAAAGTCACTTGATTCAAGGTCATGTTGAGGTTGGGATTTCACAAAAGCTTTTTCCCCAAGTGTACAACATTGGATAATGTTGAGTGAAGATGGCAGGGGAGTTGTGAAGGTTAAAAAGAGAGAGAGAAGTATAGTAAAAATACTTCCACAGAATAAAACAAAGGAAAAGGCAGAAAGTAAAGGAAAAAATGAGTTCAAAGGCACATAACACTACTTCATGGTTTTGCTTCCAGGAACTATTTCTCTTCCCAGTCAATAGGAGTAATTCCCATTTGGCTACCAACAAGACAGACTCAAGATCAGATGTGCCTCTGACTGGCAATACTTGCATTTTAAGGAACCGACTATTGGATTTCTGGCCTTTACAATCAAAACATATTTTGCTAACCAAATGCAGAAATAGCTTTACTTTTGAGCCAAGTACATCCCTCAGGCAGGCTCAGTAAAGTCAATACCTTCACAACATGAAAGAATTTGGCTCAGAACATTATGAGCTGTTTGTATCTCTGTCTACACAGGCTGCTGCAATAACTGACAGTAGTGGATAATAGTTTTGAGCTATCTGGGAGAGATTTAAAATTACAGTGGGGGATTTTTCTTTTGTCTGCAGTTGTTTTTAGTCCCCACTGAAATGGCTTTTGATAGAAGGGCCTCAGTCAATGACTGTTCTGAGAGAACAGTGCAACTCCCACAGATTTCATTAAATGTTGGACTTGTATTTCAAACAAGACTTATTTATAAGTCTTCCCAATTACACAGTATATTATACAGTGGAAATTATGAAATGTTTTCTTCTCATAAAATATGCTACATGATATGGTGCTAAAGGCAGAGTGAAATTCTAGAAATAGAGTCTTTCCCTCCCACACACCAAGAAGAATTACAATAGTTTGAGTAACAGAAGGCAAAATTCATTTGCTAGCCAAGCTTGTGTGTGCTCTTGGACCCCAAAAATAGTCTGGAGAACCTTCAGAGAGTTTCCAATAAATGAGTATGTTAAATCTGAACTGTATGTACTGGACATTGGAATGCTTTCCCATTCTACTTTATTTTTGGGGACCAAATGCAAAAGATTCCCAAATATGTACATGTATCAGGCAAGCTGAAATGTGGAGGAGGTGCACCTTCCATCTACCTCCTTCTTAGGTAGTAACAGATGCAGACTCTCCCTTGAAAAGCTCTGCTCTATTCCACTAAAATGTGGAGACAGAATCATATGATGTGTAATGAAGACCTGGTGACATAAGAATCATGAGGTGTCCTGAGGGACCACATGGTCCTTCAACTACTCTTTCAGTACTGAAGCAAAAAGTGAATATTTTAATTGAGTTTTTTCTCTAGACTCTTGTGGAGCAAGACTATTTTTCTAATTTTACAAATGAGAGATTAAAACTTAATAGATTTGTTCATGGTCTAAAAGAAAGTCCCCAGCAGTGTAAAGAACAGAAATTAACTCTCCCAAACCCCAGCTGAGTATTTAAAATATCAGTTCACCCTCTTTAATGAGTTATTATAGATTTTTAAAATAAATATATTTGTTCAGTTTATCAGTATTTTACTGTATTGAGAATCCAATAGCCTTCTACCAAGTCTGACAGATATACAATAGTCTTTTATCAAAGGGGAAACAGACCTAGGGTCTATTTTAGATTATCAGGGTCTACATTTATTATATTTATTGAAATTAAAAATTCTGTTTTTCTAGTAGTAGAGTGTGGATTTGCAGGACTAATCAGACTTAGGAGAACTTTCATCCTAGCATGTACTTATAAAGGATATTTGCCTACAAATAAAATTTGCTTTTAAGAAGAAGAACTAAGAAAGTAATTTTAAAGAAATTCTTATAGGGTGTCTGGGAGTAGAGTTGTGTGAAAGCTGTTCTGTAATTGCCTTCCAAACATTTTTTGTCTTGAAGGCACGAGACACTGACAGTGCTGGAAAGAGGGCACTGAGCTAGATTAACTGCTGTTCTGATCCAATGAGGCTATTTCTACCTTTCTGTATTCGCAGCTGAGAATTTTTCCATGGTCAGATGACTGCTGAGGTTGCTTGCCTTTTCCCCCCTATGCTACATTTCTGTTATTTTAACAAAGACACCAGAAGACAAACAAAGAAATGACAGGCAGTTAACTGGAGAGGACAGAAGATGACTATCATGCTGGTTAACACTTCAGCTTGGGATCACAAAAAGGGGTAGAAGAGCTAGTCTCTCTTTTTCAGCCACTGTAGTTAAGAATGTGAGCAGCCCACGCCAATACAATTGCAATATATCCTATCATGTCTTCTTTCCAAGACGGGGAAATAACTTTTCTCACAGGGGTATCCTCGTTTGTGCAGACAGTGCCACAGAATAGGAAAAAGCATTATCATAGTTTCAGTGGAAAACAACCAGCAGCTCATTCTCAACATGTAGTATGGAACTCCATCAAAGCAGCTCACTAAAATCCAAGCCAACCCCTCCAATTAATGCATTTTAGTGGCGTCTACAGGGTTGCTGTTAAATTTAACAGTCACAGAATAAATGCAGCTGGACATACAGCAGCATCAGTGCTGGAAAAAGTTACGGTAACTCTTGCCCAAGGTTTACATTGTGATATTTGGCATATGAACTCCAATTTTATATTCTATCTTATTGGTAAATACATCACTTCAATAAGAACAAAGACTACAAAATTCTGAGTATGTGTAGCAATTGGAGCTGGGATTTAATTTGGATAATTATTCCCTAACTTGGCCTTCAGTGTGCAATTCGATTTCACTGAATATTTCCCTGTAGTTTTCTATAGCCCCACTGTAAAGTGCAGGTATCTGCCACCAGGCACCTGAGCACAGGATCCAAATCCTCAGTCTGTGTTTGAGACTGCTACAGACAAAGCCAATTCATAACAAGACTGGGTTTTGTACACCAGGAAATGACTGCCCTCTCACTGAGGTGTTCTTTGTCATCAGGACTTCACTTTTCTCCAGGGAAGCTGAGGACAGAACAAGAACTTGGAAGCTTGACTTTCAGGGGGTAGCTTTTCAGACCTACTTTTAAACTTATGCACATTGATGGTAAGAAAACTCATACTTCCTCTACATGGCAGTTTGAAGCTACCCCTGAAACCCAGCAACGTGTCTGTGCTGTTCAGTTCCTGAATCAAATAACTAAGTGGTATGAATTAGAACTGTTGTCATTCTTTCAGAACATGGATTCAATTTTATTGCATAAGCTCTCTTAAGGATTTTACCTTCCCTCTCTCTCATTTGTAATCATATAACATTCCGGGTCAGCTACAACAAATGCTTACATGGAAATGAACTATTAGGAAGTTATTTTACAGTAATTTTGCTGACATTAATGCAATTTAGAAGCAGAATAAAAGGAAGCAGTGCCAGTGCTGTGCTCCAGCTCACCCTAAGGAAAGCTGTGAGCCAGGCTGATGATGCACAGACCCCAACTGAGTGCCTCTGAGTTACAATGATTGTTGGAAAAACCTGCTGCATGTTAGAACTGCTTTTCCCTTGTTGGACTGTGGAGTCAGAGAGAAAGGCAGCACTGCATTAGCTGAATGATGCACATGAAAATTTTAAAGGTTGCACAGTAGAAATGAAAGTTAATGTTTATTTCTGATCATGCAAAAGTTACGTGGTGGACAGGAACGTGCAGGAGGCTGAGATGGTAAAGACAGATGCTATACATGGATCAGTACGTCCACACCCAAAGTTTAATTTCAGCTTTAACACGCTCTGTTAGTTTATGCATTACTTTCTCTATGAACTGTTTTGAGAAAAGTTTCATGGTAATTTCTAATTGCCTTTGGGGGCTTCACTAGTTCAATTTGAAGTGGGTACATTCAAGTCAATACACTGTACCTTACACTATCTTTGACCAATTTATTCTACAGGGAACTGACTTGGGAACAGGGGATTTATGATATTCAAATATTTTCTTTTCCTACATAGAACTTCCAGGAGTATTTTGAGAAAAACTTTCTATTTGATCCATTTTCTCTTTTGATTTCACTCTGGATTCCATGGAGACAATTGAGTTATTTCAATGTTCCTATGCTTTTGTCACTCTCCAGGCGTTAAAAGGTAAGTGGGGATTAGATGGATGTGCTTATTATTTTTTATTATGTTCCTTAAATGGGAAATCAACCTAGAGAAGTCTGCTTTATTTCACAGGCTGTTGTGGAAAGATAGGGCATGTCTTTCAAAAATAGCAATTCTGGTAATTTGAGCAGCAGATAGGAGGTTTTTAGCAATTGGGCAGGTCAGCAATGTTAATCATTGGAAATTCTTGCCAACCAAGGAAGGAAATCAAGATGCCTTAGATTGTCTTGGTGGTGCTCAGATGGCTTTGATTAGCAGCCATAGAATAAGGATGTTATTGCACTTGAGAGCAAGTTTTAGTCAATTAATTTTCATGTATCCTGCAGAAAGATGTTGACTAAAGGCAAACTGATTAAAGAAAGTAATTATCTGGTGATACCATGCAGCATACCAAAATTCTGGCTTTTTAACTTTGCAAACTCGAATTTGTGTAAGGATCCATATAAGTTTCTGATACATGTAATGGTAATCCCTGTCACTGAAGCTCATGGTAGACACAGCTAAAGAAGCCACAAAATCAGCTTAGCTCCTGTGGGAACTGGAATGCACAAGTGAAAAACTGGTGTCACTTCTTCTGCCCCTGAGGAAGGCTTCAGAAAGCTCTGTAATGTGCAAGAGTTGGACTTTTCAAATATGATAAAGTGTCCCAAAAATACTTCTTCCTTGCTATGGAAGACATCCTCCTCCCAGTTGTGCATAATAAGAGAGAAACAGCAATGAAGTGACCTCTGTATTACTTAGCAAAAACAAGAACTGTCCTTCCTGTGCAGGCAGGCATGAGGAGAGGGAGGCAAGGGAAGGAGCCACAGAACCTTTCTCCTTGTGCTGTTTTGTCATGCATGAAAGGAAGAGAAGTCAAGTTGTCACACCCCCTCTCCTAAAGCAACACTGCAGCCACATCCCATCAGCACACACTGCATGCAGTCAGTGCCTCTGCTGCAAACTGAGCACTGCAGGAGGTCAGGGGGGCTGTTGGAGCAGAAGGCATGGCAGCAGGATTCAGGAAACAGGTTAGTTTAGATCAAACAGCCTTGTACCACAGCAGAAAAGGAGCATGTCCCTGTGCCATAACCAGACAAGCAGATTTACCTGGAAGGCCTTTTGGTTTTGATTTCCTACTGGCATCAGCTTTGCTGTGTCTTCATTAAATGCTTATAATACTATGCTCTACTGGCAATATTGGGAAGGGCAGGGGGTGCATAGGACTATCCATGTGTTTTACTTTATTTTTGGCATGGAGGTTACTTAGAAGACAGTATTGTCACCAACCATTGTCCTCTGCTCAGCAGAGCAGTCACAGGCCAAAACAGCATGGGACAGACACACCTGCCTATCATCAGTGCTGGTTTAGAGAATTACAGGACTTGTCAAGTCTTAAATCAGGAACCTATTTTAAACCTCAGTGCCATTAATTGTGACTGATTTTCCTGTGTGAAACAGCAGACTTCTGCAAGTACTCAGGAAACACTGCAAGATGGGGTTGATCACTCAGAAGCCACATACAGTGAGATAAGCCTGAACATACTAAAATATAATAGGCCAGACTTGCCCTTTTGCTAGAACAAAGCTACTCTCTTTCAAAGCTGTAATGCTTTTTATCAGGCCCACTTTTGTTACTGTCACTAGCAATGATATGCAGCAGAGTGAAAAATCCAGGCCAATTACTCTGCCTTACAAAGTCTGTCTCCTCCTCAGAAAGCAAAAACAAGGCCACTTCAGAGTTATACAAAAAAAAGATCCATAACACTCATTTTCTGGACTTGAAGATTGCCATGACAACATAGAGGAAGATTTTTGAGGAGCAAGATAGTCCAAATATAAAAAAAATAAAAAGAAATTACATAGAAATACTTGACTGGAAGTTTTAATACAAAAAGTCTGTCACTTGTGAGATTTTTTTAAAAAGGACAGAACTAAGCAGTTGAAACAGGTTGTAGTAAAAATCTTGCTGTAAGGATTAATGAAGGCACCTTCACAAAAGGTCTTTAACATTGCAAAAGCTCTAAAAGCTACCAGATATTCAAGATTTTTTCCTATTTTTCCCCCCTGTAACTGCATAAAGAATTAACATTCTACAAGCTAGATTCCATTTTGTATCCTACAGAAAAAAGGATTAAAACTATTGCCCTATATGATTGCATGGTTTATATGTACTGAATTTATATCATTAAAACCACTGAAGCAGAGCTGAGGGGAAGGGATTTCTTAATTACATCTCCATTAATTTCATATCTGATAAAATTATTAGAAAAATAGCTTTCAAAATAACATTAAGTGTAAACACTGAGATATAATCTAGACATTTTCATTCCAACACATGCACTAGATCTCTTGGAAACAAGCAGTATCTCTACGGTATTCATAAAACATTAAGGATACACAATTGTGATTACCATGAAGAGACTGTATTACTACTTATTCATAAAAACATCTAATTTGCTTGAAAGTTAGACCTGGAAGATTTTTTTACTTAGGCACATTTTGTGTTTATGAAAAAATCCTAATTTTATACTGATATTTTAAATTCTATCAAAATTTCCTATACATAATCAAAAATCACCACCACTTTGGTTCACCAAAGGTTGCTCCTGGCAACAATCAGGTAAAGTTAAAATATTGCTCTGATTTTGTGCAGTGATGCTGATTTACCATAGGTACCAATAAGATGGTGTGATCAGAATCTGTGTTCCCATAAGGAAAATATAAATGTATGTTGTGAATTAAGTAGCATATCCTGAAGTACTCTGGTATTTAGCTAAGAAAAGTGAAATGCATTTTAAAAGGAATTAGTGCTTATGTACTCTCAAGTAATACTGAGGAATTAGTTGTTTTATATATGTATGATAGCCCTTTAAACACTTCAGTATTTGGCTGATTCAGGCAAAATTCTCCATGAACAGTAGCTTTTCTTTATTTCTGTAATGCAGAAAAAAAATGGGAATTTGGATGAACTTGGTTCTGTACGGACTGCTGAGACAAATTTGGAAGCAGTAAAAAGTGTAGAAGTTTCAATCTGATCTCATGCACTAATCCCTTGGACTGGAATTACTGCTACCAGGTAAAGGTACCTAACTCAACTGCTTTGACAACTTAAAGGTCAATGATAATTACAGCTAATTATGGAAGGCTTTTTGACCACATTTTGTATTTAGGAAAGAAAAGCTCTCCTTCTTTCAATAATCAGTGTAAGCAATTATTGTTTTAAAACAGAATAAAGTATTGTGTAAAACAGGCACATAATTATTTTAGCTTTAAAACCTTTTATTTCAGATAAAGCATGCTGCTATATACAGAAAAAATGTGAGTCAAAGCAAGAGCAATACAGAATGGGCAACATATTCCTTAAAACTTACAAGATGCTTTTAAAAGCTTCAGTGCACCAGCAGTATGATATATTCTTCGCACTCCTAAATCACCTCTAGCAAAATGTCATTTCCTTGCAGAACCTGAGCAAACCCAGCTCAGGTAATGATAAATTAAAGTTTCCAACACAAAACTTACAGCAATGGTTTCAGTAAATGACTTCTGCCAGTATAATATATTGAAATATAACTTCAGATTACTAATATCTTATTTCAAACAGCATCATTCAATTATGCAAACTGTGTTATACATGCAGCAAAGTCTAGGGCAATCAGTTTTTCTTTTCAACTTTCTTTCTCCTACTTCATTATCTTTACATCAGTAAAACTCTGCAAAAATCTCATTCTTTTTCCTCCTAAAGCAATTCCGTCAATAACTTCCCTCTCATTTTCTTCCAGAATTAAAGTCAAGAGTCTACAATAGCGATGTCTGGCTGTACACTGAAGTTTGAGATAACAAAGAAAAAAAAAAAAAAAAAAGAAAGCTAAACTACTTTATCATGAAGAACATGAGGTGGGTTGTATCACGATTTCACCTCTGGTGACAGTGAATGGCTAACAGCAGAAACCTACTGCCTAGCAGTACATCTTTGCACGAGTGGCACGCTCAGGCTCTAGCTCAGGCCAGCAGTTAATGTGTTACTGTGGCTCTCCTGGGCTTGGCCCCGAGTGGGCGCGTTTAGCTTTTAACGTTAAGGAGCTGCGCGGACAGGCCGTGATGCCAGTTGCGCAATTTGGCAAAGCGTGGGCTGTTACGTTCCGTTTCAAACCTCTCCCTGTGGCATGAGGAAAGAGAGGGACAGAGACAGAGAGAGACACACATACACAGAAGAAAGAAAGGAGGGAGAAAGAAAGGGGTTAGGGACCGTGGCTACTACTCCCCTGCCTTACAACTAGGGCAATGGCAATTTATTTGGATTTTTTTCCTCAGCTTTCGAATCGGCATAGTCAAGGCTGGGTGATGCTTTTTGGACCACGTGTGAAAGGTTTTGCAGTGGTTTATTTTCTGAGAAGTAACTCGATATAACTTCTTATTCTTTGACTTGTGCTTGGTATTACAGGGCTGCTTTTGCTAGAAATGCAGTGTAACCCCATTGTTTTCCTCCCAGCAGTTTCTCTTGGTTTTTCCCTCCCTCTCACACACCTGAGGAGTCAGTGAAAATTAACTCATCCAAGTGCAAAATTAATGCAAATATTTTCTGTTCTGCAACACCTAGATCAGCCCATCTGTAACCTGCTATCCTTCCTGCAAGGACCTCCAACCCTGGGTTTCAGCAGTACTTTTCTATAGCTTCCTCAGAATTAGTGAGTATTAGTGTTGACATTTGCATAGATATTTCTGGTCATTTGTGTCACAAAGCAGAACAACGGGGGATTTTCAAAGCAGAGTCCTGTGAAGTATCGGCCACCTCCTGCCACCCCTGACTGCAGACTGGGGTGCTCGAGCCATGTTCGGCACCTCTCAGGATTTAATCTTTTCTAGATGCTCTATAGTTTAGATTCAGCTTTTGTCCATAAAAAGGGGAAGAAGGAGGATGTGAGATGATAGCACAGTCAAGGAGAAGTATATCAAACAGAATGAAAAATAAAATGTTCTTGTTATTTGCAAAACTTTTTTTGCAGTCATTGCAAACAAGGTCATTTTTTCCTCATTATTTACACTCAAAACACAAGACAATTAATTGTGTTAATGCAGTGGAACTTGAGAGTAAAACCAGCCAAACAGAAAGGAGCAGACTGGGCTGGTTTTACTCCTCAGGCTGAGGAAAGCACAAAACAATAAACAGAGGAAATACCAACAAATTCACTGATATTTCTACATCTTTTGCGCTTAATAACACAGTGCCATGCAAGTAACAGTTCTAAAGGAGTCTTGATATATGACATCTCAAAATATTTTTTATGCTTTTAGGTTATTAAGAGATATAACATATTCCTAGCTGAAACTTCCTGATGGTATTTTTTTTTCCAGCTACACCAGAATATACTAGCTCCAGTGTGTCTGACATGTAATTTAAGAACTCCCTTATTGCTTTCAAGATATTACCTCTCCACTCAAGGAAAAGGTACTCAGAAACATCTGTTTGGCTTGAAATGGATCCCATCTCTCCAGAAAATATTTTGCAACAATCATCACACCAGCAATGAAAAGTTTTCATAGCATGTTACACTTTTATGTGTGCCTTCAAAATAGCAGTAGCATGAGCAAAGGACAATCATGCAACACACTCATTAATATTAACTGAAAGGAATATTCTGCCACCTGAAAATGCCCAAGTTGATGGGTTTTTTTGAACATAAGTTATGAAGTTGGAAGCAGCAATCTAAAAGTGACTATTTTTATATAAAACAGTTCTGCCAAAAATAAGCTACATCTTTCCTACCCGCCGCACCCACACCAAGTGTTTGGAAGAAACCTGCTCGCCATTCCATGCAATTCCTGCGGGCTACACTGAGGAGCTGACACAGAGACCAGAGAAAACATCAGAGAGATTGCTCATAGCCTGCCTGAGGCCACAATGCCTGCACAGCCAGGTCCCTGCTGCCAAATCCCCAGTCCAGTGTCTGAGGTGAGTATCAAGGACCCAGATGGTGCCAGCACTGTCAGGGGGGTAGGAAGGAGACCCCATTTCATTCCTTGCACCACAGCTGACACCAGTTGCACTATCCCTGTGTAACTACCTCTATATGCTCCCTTATGTCTCTGCTATCAATCTTAAACCTGTTCAACTGTGCCTAAACGTAACCAGAAGCATCTTTGGGCAGGAAAAGGATACCTAAAGACTGCAGAAAATGTGCAAAGCACAGTTAATATAGTCATGTACTTGGAATTACACTAGATAGAATGTGCAATTTACATGTGCTGATGTGTTACCAGATAATTATTGTCAACATATCTCATACCGTGTAAAGTTTCCACTATTTTGTATTTTCCAAAGCCACAGATTACATCTAGAGAGATTATTTCTTTAAACCACATATTACTCTCAAATATGAATAGGGCTGTTAAGTTCAGCACAATGCTTTAAATCCCATCATAATAAGGATTTGGATGTGTGCTATTACATCAAAACATAATGCACAATACATGTAATGAGAATTAGGCTTGCACATTTGAGGGAAGAAATAAATCCCTGAGGGCTATAATGTCAAGCCTGATGTTCGGGCACCCAGCCATGAACTTGGGTGAACTGCAGCGGAGAGTTTATAGCAAACACCAACTGAAAGCATTCTTGTATTCTCACTGGGAAGACAGCAGATATCTTTCTCACTGATTCAACATTTATAACCTGCACTGTGATCAAAAGCTCAGAACCTTTAAAGAACCCAGAGGGCAGTAAAATATAAAAGAAAAAGAAGAGGTGGATTGAGTACCAAACACATCACAAACTCAGCCGTCGGCTTAGGGCAGCTAAAGTGAAACAGGGATTTGAAGTATGCAAACAAAAACTAAGGATTGCACGCAGAACGCTCCTGATTCAACTGCAGTTTTTAAGCTCAACATAAGAATCTTTAATACATCTATTTCCTGGCTATATAGGATGATGATAAAACTTTAATTCCATATTATATCTGTGAACATATCCACTTTTTCAGTGTTTTTGTTACATCATATGAAACAAATACATTTATCCATTAGCAAAAGCAGTCCTGTGCTTCCATATTACACAAATTTAGGTCATATTTATTCCAAACAAAACAAAAGCTAATGAGTACGTGTATGAAAGGAAACAACTCCTTTACTGTATCATTTAAGGAGAATCAAATGTCAATCAGAGGGTCATCCAAATAAATTGCTCACAAATTTCAGTGATATCACAACATTATATATTTTTATCCACTTACACGATCAAGTATTTACACAAGGCTTGGAACTCATCACATTCACACACGCAGTAAAGTACTGGAAAGTTGCATGAGCAGAGAGCTTTCAGATTTGAACACACACTTCAGGTATTCTGCACTGCTTTTCCTAAAAACATGCTGATTTGTTATCCTTCTCATTCAAATGCCTCTCAATGATAGTGTTTTAATTTTAGTGATTTTTAAGTAAATGTGTTAGAATATTTTAGGACAAAAATATAATAAAGGAAGTTCATATTAATGCCATTTAAAAACATTATTGAGTTATTAGGAAGGAGAAAGCTGTATTTTTCACAGGGAATTGCCTACCTTGACCTCCTCAGGGCTTCTTCATCTGGATCTTGCACTGTAGAAAGAAGGTTTCAGTTAAAAAACAGGAAAAAAAGGAATTGGTTTATGCAATTTTAAATTCTTTAGAAACTTATCAAAAGCCTAACTAAAGGTGCATTCACACTGACTTTGCAGCAGTGAAATTTGTAAGAACATCATGAAGAGGAGCAGTTCCCTAGGGACAGGAAGGAGGATGTTAGGAGGAAGGTAGCTATTACAATTACAACTACTTTCCCATTCATTATTAGCAATGTTTCACAGCTGTAGGCAATGATTCTACAGAGAGATCCTGCTGTTTTGTACCAAGCAGGAGAGACAGCAGCAGCACATTAATGGGGGAAGGAAATACTAAATACTTCCCCCTGATGTGGCCCTGACCTTCCTCCTCCCCACATCAGAAACGACCTGTGAGCTTAGTACCGGTAGCCATAAAAACATTTCCATAGACAACAAGCAACAAAGTTAAACATTCATACCAGATCTAGGTTTAGATAACAGGGCTGATAGAGCCATAGATTCCATACAGTCTATGATTTTTTGACCTCCAGAAATCAATTCTGTAAAAGACTGTTACAGGAGATGTGACTTGTTTATCATTTTTGTCTAAAGAATGGACAGCTCTGTGCATCTAAGTAGCAGGAAACCCAAAGATTGCACTGCAGAGACTTAATTTGTGAGTAGAAATAACTATGGGGTCCTAAATGCTTGTTTACTGTACAATCTGTTATACTTTTATGGTGAGACCCCTGGCAGATGAAGGAATTTTCTTCATAAAGCATAAGGTGAGATTGTTTACTTTGATTTCTGAGTTCCCTCAAGTTACACAATCCTCACCTTTGCTGACAACTACATGAGCCTGAACATGAGTCTTCCCTGAGTATCAGTGGCCAATACCAGGGCAGTGAGGAAAGACATGAATCTGAATTCAGGATGAGGGGGATGTTCTGTCATTCAACTTACTGTACTCGGTTCCAGTCATCTGGGCAAGGATGCGGAAGGACTTGGACTGCAGGTTGGCAGAGCGCCGGCTCCAGTCCTCGCTCTCATCCTCGGGCTTGTTCTGAGTTTTAAGCACAGCCTGATACACCGGAGAGGCACTGTCCACGTGAGGATCCTTTAGAGGGAGGGTGCTGCAATTCAGAAAGGGAAATGTTGGAAGCAGCTCTCTGGTCTCAGTTTCTCTCCCAGTTATCCTCAACGTGGCTTTGGAATGATCACTTCTTAAAAAGATACACAGATCAATTTTATGTTATGGTTCACTCTGTCTCTTAAAGGCCCTGTTATCAGTCAAATCTGCTTGGAAATACCTGTTCATGATTCCTCAGCCAAAGCAGGCACACAAGCATACAGTGGTTAGAATAATATGTGGTAATAAAGGAGAATAGGCCAGGCAAAAAATGTATTTCTCTGACCATTTTTGTTCCATATTATTTCTTATAAAAATGACTTAGTGTTGGTACAGTTTTATGTTTTCTTTAAATTACAGTGTACCTTAAGGTTGTAATTAGAAATAAACCCATATTTCATATTAAAAATAATGTGGTAGGCTTTTATAGCTTTTTCTAGAGAAGATGCTTTTTCAAACTGAATTAAACTTCCATCTGCCATAGTCTGGATTTATTGTCTACTAAACATGTGGAGCACAGGAAGTCTAGACTTGCACTCCAGACTTGCATATATAAGTAGTATCTGAAATCTTTAATGACAGAATGTATCTCAGGGTCTTACAACATGCTTAATCATCTTGCAAAGTGATATATCCAACTGTGCACACCTAAAATCGAAGCTATACAGGTCTGTAGCACAAGTGAGGTAACCTCTCTTTGATTTATGATATAGGCTAGAAACAGGCTTAGTAACTTAATAGCTTTTTTTTTTTCCCAGTGAAAATAACTTCAGCATAGCAGAATTAAAATTAACTATTAACAGAGCTGCAGAAATATACACTGAGGGGATGATGTGTGCTTGGAGCAACTTGGCTCCATGGCTGCTCTAAATACAAGGTCTATTTTTGAAGCAAGTGATTTATTGTAACAGCTTTATGCTATTCCATAAAGAGCTTTGCAAGCAGCATGCTCAACTTCATGAAAACTGAGAAACAGTTCTGTTAAAAGTTAAGGGATATTTGGTGCAACAGTTACTTCCTTGGTTCAGGCTTGAAGTTAGTGCTCTCTAAGATACCACTGTGCAGAGAAAATCCACAGACAAATTGTGATTTGAAAAAGCCAGGAAGTACATCTGACATTCTACATACAGTGGGAAGAAAAATGTTACCAGGTAGCTTTAAATATCAGTATTTTCCAGCTGACACACTCTTCTTGTTCAGCCTTGTGTAATATACACTGCTTCAATGGATTTACACATAATAACATGTATTTATATTCTTCATAACATATATGCAAACTTCTCACATCCTTGTGGAGCTACCCAAAGTACAAACCCCAGTTAAGTTTTTTTGTGTATTTCAGCACAATCAGCTGTGGGGTGGACCACAGCTTAGAAAGTGAATTTAGAGAAAAACTTGACTCTTAAACTTAAGGTCTGCCATGAAACATACAAGCTATGTAAAGAAGTCCCTCAGTGTGAAAGATGGCCTGTAGGAGGAAGCAGCATTTTGCAGCTCCTTTTTTAGCTCGTGTTTCCTAGACCACAAGCCTTACAATATCCAAACACTAGCAGGTACAGAAGGCAGAATGCAGACTGGTTTATTTTGGGAAGGCTGTGCCATCAGTGGCTTCCATTAGTGCTGCTCCTGTGTGCAGCAATGGACAAAGTGGTGCCATAGCCTTCTTTAGGTGGAAGAGGGCAGAGAGAGCAGGAGTGCTCCTCTTCTGGCCCATCACACATGGCTGAAGGGCTTGCTGAGGCAGGAGAGAAAGCACAGGAGTGAGTTCTGCTTTCTGCAGGAATACTCTTTGCATGGAAAAGAGATTCTCTGTAATACCAACAGTAAGTCACAGCAACACCCTTGGGAGTGCTCTGCTGCTGCTTCTGACACTCGGCTATGCTGAAAGTTCTGTCACAGTAATGTTCCCCAAAATGGGACCCTGGATTTCAAGTCCCCAGGATGCTCCAGGATGCTTCACACCCAGAACCTGCCCCTGTATGAACACCCAAAGTGACTGCCTGATGTGGGCCAACAGTTAACTTTATATCCCCATGCCGACTTCTTCATCTTGTGGAAGCCTAAAAACCTGCTGTATGGGACAGCAAATTTCCCAGCTGAACACTGTTCTAGAGTGGAAAATAAATCCCTGGATAGACAGTGCTGCTGATTGCAACCATGGACCACTGTGGCAGCAGTGGTGTGCCAGCCACAGACAGTTCAAATTCCTCTGTTTAAATCCTTTAGCTCAAATGCTTTCTTCTTATATTATGGCCAATGAACACAAAAGCAGTTCAAAGGTTTATGTATAGATATGCCATGAACTGAAGCATTGTTAAAACCTAGAGCTGGAGGCTGGACCACAGATTTCACAGTAGCAATGTGTGGCATTAATATGACATATTAATATCCTTATGGTAGATGATTAAGGCAGGAAATGGAGCTTGGTGAATTAACCTCCCCAGCAGAGTGAAACATGGTCATATAAATTGAACTAAATTAATGTAATACATTGGAGTATTTCCAACTCTGTCTTTAATTCAGCAGGCCTTT
The DNA here is from genome assembly GCA_013389925.1 of Aegithalos caudatus. Classification (NCBI taxonomy): domain Eukaryota; kingdom Metazoa; phylum Chordata; class Aves; order Passeriformes; family Aegithalidae; genus Aegithalos; species Aegithalos caudatus. The sequence continues at coordinate 370,161 of WEIU01023132.1, forward strand.
TTCTTTTTTTTTATAATTATATTGTGGATGAATAACTAGGACATATGAGCCACTCAGCATGGAAGTGTAAAATAGAGCGCATCACTGATTATAAGCATTTCATAAACCTAAATGTGACAGCTGATTCTTACAGACAGCCTAAAGATGCACATAACCATGTTAATACTTCTGTTATACCTCTTTGTAATTTAATTTCTTTCCATCTGGGTGTCGATGTGCAGAAATATCATGCATCTTTAAGCATATTATTTTAAATTGATGCTACTGAAGAAAAACCCTCTTCCCAAATGGGTTAGAGCTGTTGGAGGTTTTTATTCTAGAGCCGAAGGTATTCTAGTAGGAGTCAATAAAAATTATTTTCCTCTTTCTTATCATCATTTAAGTCACACATTCTTAACATTAAAACAATCTTTAATGACAGTCAAACCTCTCTGAATGAGGAGCAATGGAATTTTCTTTTTTGGAGTTCATTATAAACTATGGTTTACCATGTGAATCACTCCCTGGAGTCATTATGCAGATTTAATTTCAGTAGATATTAAGTAAAAACTTAGGAACACTGCAGTGTTCTACCCCTGATGCAGGCATACAATAAAATATTGTGATATCAGGTATTAGACTGATTCCAGCTATGAAAAAAAGCTTTAAGAGGTAAAACCCCCACAATTCAACAATCAAAAGTTCATGTAGACTGGTAAATAGCCAGCCAAGCTGACTTATTGTAGAGGACACACAAGACCTTAGTTTGTACAATCACATTATTGATTCCACTACTTCAACTGTCAGATCTTATTCCTGATGAAGGTGCTGTCTTTATACAACTTGTGAACTTGGCTAACACTGCGTAATGGAATTTAGAAGTGGTTTGACAGAAATGTATTCAAAATGCACTGTACACATGGTTTTATTGCAGCCACCTAACTCTTGGTTCTTGGTTAGCAAGATCAATTAAAACAGAAAAACAAAGAGTAGGAAAATATATTAAGGCAGGGCATTCAAAATTTTCTACTTTTAAGTTTCAGCATGGAGTCTGAGTATGAATAATCCTGTCCTTCCCTTTATGTTTTCCATGGTGATTCAGTAAGTGTGGCTTATTTCTAAGTAACAAGAGCATGACTGATCTCATGAAGATCAGATTTCAAGATCACTGATTTCAAATGGTCAAACTAGAAAATGAATTCTTATCTTAAGCCTGTTCTTCCTCATTGATAAAATAAGTAAACTATTTCCAGCTGCTCTTTGCCCTTTAGATGAGCAGTCTGAGTGTGCTTACCATCCTACAGAAACTTGTGGGCAAATGAAAAGGACTAAGATTATTAATTAAGAACTGAGACCAAATTATAGTCTGATAATGGAGACAAAATGAATCAGCACATAATGTGGTCTGCTTTTATATTAAAAACTTCTCATACAAATGCTTCTGCATTAAGCATAATCTTAACTCAGACTTAATTGATTAAGCAAGGTAAAGAACATCTTGGTTTCCACTGCAAATTAAAGTTCAGAATAACACAGAGGAAACGAAAGGAAACTTATAATATGAAAAGGATCCACATATTCAGCATTAACTTTATAATGATCTGATTATTTAAATAGGTAGATTTTTTAAACACTTCTATTTGCACCATATAATGCTACATCATTTAATAGAAAGTGCCAATGTATCATAAAATGTCTCATAGAATCCATACTTATGAAGGATGTGAACCCTTATAAAGAACACGAATTAACTTCTTTGTACTTCACTAATTGGAAATATGAGTCTACTCAACACCTGTGGAGATTCACTGAATCATGGTCAAAGCCAGCTAAAGGTATTGCTTGTGATCCATCATGAGGGAGAGCTGTGATGAACAACAATATTGGTGCAAAAAGTTAGCAGAAAAGTAATTATAAAAAAGAGAGAAAAATGGACAGCAAAAGGGAGCACAAATAGATAAACCATCCTCATTTTGAATAAGCCTTCAGCTAACACATAAAAGAAACTACATTGAAGTGTGTTGCTATAGCTGTATTTTGGTGTCAAAGGAAGGCAATTTCTATTTTGGGTAGAAGTGCACCTGGCAAGAGAGAAACTTAGCTACATTTATTGCATATGTCATTTCAGTAAAGTTATTACAACTCTGGAGAAGTTAATCAGATAAGATTTCCAGAAACATGCATTGGAAAAGCAGAGTTATTAAAGATCAGTGGATTTTGCCATAGTCCAAAGGGTCTGTGTAAAACACATGTACTGTATGTAAACTGGGGATAGGGAAAATACAGCAAAACACTCCATTCTGGAGAATAAAACAGTAGCCAGTGCTAAATAAATATATTGCATTCTTCAGGTCTCAATAAAAATTCTACCCTCCTTTTCTGCCCTTTCTGAGCTATGCATATAATCATGACTATTTATAAATTATGGTTATCAGGAATGAAAAGCCATCCAATATCATATACAGAGCATTAGATATATTTTTGTGGGGCTTAGCAGCTCTAGGAGGAATACCAAAAAACCTGGGTTAAATTAAGGTACCCCTGACCATGGTAGGGGGGTTGGAACTAGATGATCTTTAAGGTCCCTTCCAACAGCAAGCCATGCTATGATATTCAAGTGATCCATCCTTTTAACTTCAAAACATGGAAGTGCTTTTTAGACACTGTATAGGATTGATACACATTTTTGTGTGCAATATACCCCAGGAAAAGAGTCCAGGAAGGGTAAATGTGTCATGCAGGTAGGGAAGTTACAAGTATCATGCAGAGAAAGAGCATTCCACAGAAGGAAATAACCTTACCCAGCAAATTCTCCACCCTGGGCTTGTGCCTGGCCTGCAATTGCATCCATGATAGCATCCTGGGAATACATGCTGATCGGGGTGTTATACTGCGCGTGAATTATGGTAGCCTTGCCGCCAAGGCCCTTCACCTCAATGGGTTTGTGGGTAGACAGGGCAGAGTCCTTCAGGACATTGGGGTTGAAACGCTCCGTGAAGTCCGTGCTGGGTTATGCAAGAGTGAGGTTCCAGGGGGAAGGGAGGGGAAGAGAGGAGAGAGGCGTGAAGTTAAGTGAGGGAAGCACCACCAAGAGAGGAGTGTGCACGTCTGTTCATGGCATCTCACGACCAAAGCTTCTCGTCAGAGAAGAGCGGACAACGTAAGGACCAAGCCACAGCAAAAAGGTGGCTGTGCTAATGGATGTCATTTTTGGGTTGGCTTACAATGTATAAATAAATAGGGAAAAACCAAATGAAATAGCTGTCACTGTATGAAAATTTCACAAAAAATCCTTAATTATTTGTGTGATACTTACACATACTAAAATTCTGTTGTTACATGCATGTATACATCTAAGTGTATACAAACGTGCACATATCATGGGACATACATGCACAGTGCAGAGAATTCCCACTTTATTTTTTCATCCATTTGTGTTTTCAGAAGAGTCTTAGAAAGGTCTAGAAAGTAGAGTGAAGTGAACAGATACAGGCTGTCTATTATTTAGAAGGTTTCAGTACTTTGTGTTATTAATCACAGTGAAATTTAGTACTTGCACCTTTTAATTTTCAAGGCTTTCCTCACAAAGACTGTCTTCCCACAGTCTCTGTACAGCCAGCCTGAAGTGTTGCTATGGCACGATAAATGCTCAGCCTCATATCAAAACATGCAACATTGCATCCAACGGGACAAGTGCAGTTGGAAGAGTTGCAGCTGTAGTTTCCAGTGACTCCATTTAAGAGGAAAGATTTTATATTTGACAGACTGAGCACAAAAGCAAACTAACTGAAGCTCCCATGACACTAGAATGAGTCAGTTTGATGTCAGACTTCAGGCAAAGAGCAGTTGGTTTTCTTGTAGGGCTGAGTTGTGCACAGTTCTAGTCCTAGAGCTAGGACTGAGCACTGCCCAGGGTTCCAGTGAACAACCTAAACCTCAGCTGCCAGCCACTAAGGTGGCTGCTCTTCTTCAGCCTATGGGAGATCAGGTGAATCTCTAGCCTGCTGTTCCTGTCCTGCCAGCAGCAGGAGGATGCCAGCAGGAGAGATTCCATACACTCACCAAACTGGACAAAACTGGGAATTCTGTCCTTTGTGAAATAACAGATATTTCATAAATGTTTCATTCAGAACTGAACCCAAAAGCTGGAAATGGATCTTTCTCCTCCTGCAGAGGAAATGCTGAAGAATTTAATTCCATTGGATTGGAACAATTTTCGTTTTCAGTTTAAGACATTAGACTGTAAGTTTATTGGCTAATATTGTTTTTCTTTTTATGCTTCCAACAGCGTGCCTGTTTACAATGGGTAGCCCCAGAGGGTGAGAGTTTAAAGTGAACACTCAACCCAGCATAATGGAAAAGGTAAAATCAAGTAAGGCTGGCACTCATCTGACTTAATTATTTGGAGATTATCACAGATGCTGTGCCACCTCTGAAGCCAGCCAGGGAATCCCGCTCTGTTTTCCACCTTGTGTTTGGTGGGATGCCCTGACTGAGGATGGACAGAGAGAGATACAGTCACATATCATTGCAAATCCTTGATAGAACATTGACAGCCACATGCACGAGGACCAGAGACACACAGGTGCACATGCTGCATTACAGCCACAGCCTTCAGTTGCACATGCCAATATTTTAAGGGAGGGAACTGGGAAGCAGCATTATGAATTCAAAAGCGAAAATTATCTTTTTACCAATACATTTAAAATACATCTCCCTTAACTATTCATCAGCTGTAACAATTCTAATTACACTGACATCATCTCTTGAGGGGTGATATTGCAGAGACGTGCAGATTGCTGTACTGAGCATGCACACACCTGATTCCAACAGTATCTCTCTTCTTTGTAATACCCCAAATAATCACATGATAATTACAAACACACAGGTCCTCAAGATCTTGAATTTAGTGTTCTCTTTCTTTCACACTGTTGGACGTATTAAAGAGATTCTAAACCCAAGATCTGAGAAGGCTGTGTGAAGGAAAGGACAAAGGTTAAATATGCCACCTTTAAAGAATAATGTTCTAAGAAATTGGTTTTCACAGTCAGTTACAGAAATCAAAGCTACTAATGTCAGAACAGCCTACACTTCCCTCATGGTAGCAGCAGGAGTCATTTGGGCTTTCACTTGTGGTCTTTAAACAGTTTTAGTGATGTCTTTCAAGAGGCTTTAGTCATATTACATACACCAAGTCAAAACTTCACAGAAGTTAACAGGATTCCAATAAAAATAACAGAAAAAAGTACAGATTGCCAGCTGCTGAGTTCTTTTTCTAACTCTGAAAGCAAACAGAAGATGTTAGTGCTTGTAAGGCATGTTGGGCTCTAGGACAAAGTGGCAGAGGTAAGGCTGCAGAGACAGCATCTCTGCAAAATGAATGGGATCTTTCTCCTAAGCTAGAAAAGGATCAGGAAAAATAAATCCCAAAGCAAGTAAGATTACAAACACCCCTATAAAGTGACTTCTGCTTTCTGAGACAATGCTGTCAGAATAATTATTAATGGAAACTGGCTAGGGTTTTTCACTCCAAAGGAGTTACATCATCACTCACACCTCACTGAAATCAACAGAGAATGCCAGATCAGTGCAAATTATATGCATTAAATATTATTTCAACTTTATGCATTCTACTACTTCTAATTTTGTACTGTCAGTTTAAATTTGACATTTAACTATTAGAATTATTTCTTTTATACTCAATTTAACCCAGTCTTCAGCAATTTATGGACAATACTCAGGCCAGAGGCAAAAAGTGAGAGTTTAGAAAAAATCCTCCGCCCCTAGAAAACTAAAGAATAAAACTGATGACTCTCTGAATTCTCCTAAATAAAGCAGATCAATCACATTTTCAAATCAATAGTTATTTCTTTTTTGGGCAATAGACTTATCACGGTAAATCACTTTGTAGAATTTTTTCCCATATCCCTATCTTACTCCAACCTAAATTTGAATTTTAGCAGACTTTAGAAATTAATTTAACACTGAAGGTAAAAGCACTTTACTAATAACACACCAAAAAAGGCCCAGATAATGCTCTCCAAACCCTGAGGGCACGAAGATGACTTAAAGATTCAAGAAGACTTAAATCTGCCCATAGAAGCAAAACCACCTGAAAGGTTTTAGAGGAACTGGGCAGGCTCAGGTGGCATTTGCAGCATTAGAGCATCACCAAGAAATGCCAAGCGGGAGCACTGCTGGACAGCAGGGGCAGCACAGGGTGCCTGCCACACCAAGCAGATGTTTAAAAAAATACTTGCACTTGCAAGCAGACATAGCAGGAACACAGGGGATCATGCTACCCCAGAAAACACATCTTCACACACACAGCGTCACACAAATATCTGGCACTACACAGAGGTGATACTAACTTGGCAGCGGTGTTGGTTATGACCTAGAAGAAGAGAAAGAGAACAAACAACATCAAAACCAACCACACAGGAAAAAAGTCAATAGTCTAGACTGCAAAGGGCAAAAGATATTTACAAAAGATTACTACAGCTCTTCTCAGACCGTCTACAAATAAGAACAAAAAGTAAATGTATGCCCAAAACCCCTGACATGATTAAGAAAGGAAAAAATGCAGGGATTATAGTTGATCCACCAGGACTTAGTGGGGTACCATGGCGTTTTGGCTGACCCATGAACATGATCTCATTGCTGTGCATCCTCAAAAGTACTACTACCAAAGTGAAGGGAGGAGGGAGCAGAGGGAAAAAAAGGAGGATTTTCAGAGTATATTCTCATCTGAAAATAGCAAATGAGTAGCAGAGACTATATTTTTCTCTTAGATACTGAATATTCAGGGTTGAAGTCTGTTCTCCTCAGGCCACCCTCAGAGTTGGTTTTGCAGGACTGATTTTTAAGTCTTTAACATGCTGGAGAAGATCCAAAGAATATACTGGTAAATGTTTTAAAACTAAAGAGAATGCCTTTGTATATAACAAAGCACTTGTTTAGATATGACTGCATCTACATTATGCCAAGAGGGATGTAAGCCAATTAACTTTGGAATAGTCATTCCTAATTTATTCCACATGAAACAAAGCAAGCTGCACATCATGTTTTTCGGGATATCCATATCAGGGTATTTTATTCCAACTGGTATGTATAAAGTATGAAAAAATGTATGTTCACACTCCATTCCTGCATCTCTGCATAAACCAGTGATGGTGCTTGCACAGTAATTCCAAAGCACCATAATACAGGACAAAGCTGGGAGTGCAGAGAGCAGAGTGTGTTCAGTCTGGACTACAGTGCTCTTCCCAATAACTCTTTATGGTGGTCGCACAAATAGCAAGCAGTAAGGAGCTGTGATGTTTATTTGAACTTTTTCTTTTTCCCAAAGCTTAGAACACCCACATTCTGCTCTTTTCTGAGTTGAAATTAATCATATTTTGTGCAAAATAAAGAAGCGATCCAGGGTCAGTTTCCTTCTTACTTGGCTGCGTGCAATGTTGTTAACAGAACTGGGCACTTAGGATTCCAACTTGCTGCTGTGACATTTATGTATCTGGGACTGATACAAAATACTGGACAGCAAAGTTACACTGTTAAGAGTGGTATTTCAAGTGGATTTGGCTCCTCCTGCTTTTTCCTTGCAGAACCTTTGATATTACTGCTTCTTCCTACATCTGATCCTTTTGCCTTGGCTCATCCAACAGCACTTTTCATAATCAAAAGCACTCTAATGAGCCAAAGCTGCAGTAAAGGCTTTTCCATGGTAAAGCAATCACAGATCAGCCTGTGCAGCTACTGGTCAGACTCTCCAATTTGAAAATATTCTTCTAGCTTTATAAAACCTAAATTAAGCCAAATATATCAGTCTCTTACAGAGACTATATCCATAGCTATATCTCCTATATCCATTTAAGGTGTATACAGGACAGCTGGGCACTCATTTACAATGAAACCAAGTGTATTGGTATAAATTTCTGACTCACCCAGGCTTCTACTGTACATCTAAAATAACATCTTCAAGGCAGAACTACCAAACCCCTAAAATACACTTTAATTAAAGGAATATAAAAAAAATATGTCCAAAGAAAAGAAACATTATGTGCACACACTAAGAACAGCTCAGCTGTCACGTCTTAGTAAAGACTTTTGAGATATGAAGAGGCTTCTACAGCTTCCTTCAAAAACAGTAAAGCTTTGCTTCTCCTTATGTTTAGGATGTGATGAGAAAATTCCTCCCAGGTCAGAGCCACACATTATTTTAGTTTGATTCTATATAGGGACATGTCTGGAACACCCAACTTGCTGCTCGCAGAGGTCACACAGTGAGAGGCAGTAACCCAAGCCACCTGGCACGTACTTGTGGCACAGGTATTTACTGCCCTTGACCTACAATGTGAAAAATAACTTACACTGGAATGAAAAAGATGCACATGTTACAAACTATGACTCACTGTTCATGTTTATTCATACACTCCAGAGCTTTCAGCACATCACGTTCCACACTCCTAACGGGCTATCTTATTTTTCACCTTGGGTCAGAGAGATAAAGCTTTAATGCAAAGCGTATCAGACAAACAGATGCTTTGTTATTCTTCACAGATCAAGGAAATAATCTCAACATTAATTTCACCTTCTTGATAGGATTTTCCAAAGGGTTTAGCTAAACCTGCAACAGCAATTCACACAATTAAGTTTAAATCACTTGGTGAAGAGGGCACAGAACTGAAACATACCTTAAGATCACTCCTCATGCTTGAACTTTCTCACAGCTTTTACCATTCAGCTAAGTGCATGTTTGTGAAAGCACAACAAATTCAGTTTTGGAGCGCCACAATATCACAACTATGTCGTATTATATGGTAAGAATGTTCCCATCAAAGACCAGAGCTGACAGTGCTCACAGTGCTTCCTTATTCACATACATACACTGTGAGATTGAGATTATCATGGATGCCACCAAGTCCCAAGATAGTTACAGGTTCCATGTTTTTCTTCACAGAGCAGGAGGCAAGATACTTCTTCATGGATAACAGTCAAGTGGGAGTGGGAATGATAGCACTATTAAGCTCTGAATTTTCTCTGCATCTCAGAGATGTACAGTTCTCTAAATCTCAGAGAAGTTACCTGACATGATGCATTTATTTAGTGTTTCTGGGCTCTTTCATCTTTTCAGAATGTTCCTGCACTGCAGCATAAGGGTTTTATTTTCTTTTGTTCATTGGTGTTACAGATGGTAAAGGCACGTAGCATTTCCCTAAAATTTTGTTCAAACTGAATAGAAAGGCTGACATTGACTTTAGTAAGTGATGGATGCAGCTGTACTGTAATTCTGATAACAGTCACAATGCTGAGCCATCCAAAATTCAGCCCTTTCACCCTTGCCCTGTAGGTATTAAGGAGGGCTATGAACATAGTGGAGAAAAAGACAAGAAGATATACTCCCAGGAAATTCTGCATATTGAAATAAGATAAGAATTGGTGTTCTTCAGACAACTGTAAATTAAAAGAGAAGTATTCTGAGGTTTATTTTGCTGATCTTGCTTACTAACTGAAATTACTTTCTTTTAAACAGTAATTGCTTTATATAATTATGCAGTACAAGAAGGGAGGATAGAATTTTCTCAGATAAGTTAATTAGGATTGTTAATGTTGAGTGCTCAGGAGAGTGGCAGTGAATCATCTAAAACTGCTTGAATCATCTGGAACAGGTGTATATGCTCCTTTAATAGGATGAAATATCCCTATTTTGCTACAACTTAAAATCTCCTGGTTTTACTTTTGCAAAGAGCTTCTGCAAAGGGATATAAAGTCCTTGAAGATACGCATTTGCTATCAGACCTTGAGCAGATTGTCAACATTTTCTGGTTTTCCTTATACAGCCAAGTCCCTAGTGTCAAAAAACCACTTTCCCCCATATTCCTAACAAGAAACTCATCTTCATTAAAAAAACCCCAAACCACAAATAAACTAAAAAATTAGATTTGTTTGACAATTTATGCATAAAGGCAAAAAAATTAGGAAAACCTGTTTCTCACTGCTTTTTCTCATGTACTGTAGTCCAAGCTCCTCACTTCACAAAACTACTAATAAAACAGACGACCTGCAATATAGGAATGTGGAAAACCTTTTCAGCATGAGATCAAACTATCTGGGCAGTATCTAGAGATCAGTCCTTGTTACAGCAAAGTTAACATTAAAGCTAACAGATGCAAGAGATTCTTCAAACCAGAGGATTCAAAATATTGCAGTTCTGACTCTTTTTGCATAGGAAAGCCAACACATTAAGGCAGGAACTACAGCAGGACACTCCAGTAGCTGAGCATGTCAGATGTGCTGGTCAAAGCCATTTCTCTTTAGCAAAGTACCAAAGATCAGGTGTGGTTTGTAGCAGCTGCTCTGATGTCTGACAGCAGTACTTGGCTCTCTGAGACTCCATGCATTAGTTAGAACTGCTGAGAGCCACAATTCATGGATGATCACAGTTACTTCAGTCCCTCACGCTCTGCTGACTATTGCCAATCCAGGCTGCACTTCAGATACCAACAACCACTGTTCTGTAATGGCAATGTAGGTATGTTTTGGGGGCTACTGGAAAATTTAATGATCCATCCAGACCTTAATCACGACTGCCACACAAATGCACAATAGGGTAAGCACCATTACATTCATTGTTCAGCAAGTTCCATACTTATTGAAACAATTAAAGATGTTACCACGTTACCTACCCTCTAGGAAGTCCACCTTCCGAAGCCCTTCGGTTGAGACTCAATTTATGCATCTCAGCCATTTCCCTCAGGGTCTCTGCCGAGTAAAGGCCAATGGGGTTGTTATACTGCCTTGCAGGGCTCAGCTGGGGCGCTGGGCTACTGCCACCAGCCAAAGCAGGGCTGCCTTTGGAACCTAAAGCGCTCTTGGCAGGTGAAATGTCAGGAGTCACACACTGAGAGGACATGGAAGATCTAACTGTGGTAGTCTTTAGGTAGGAAGAGCTATTTGAAAGGCTGATCTCTTGCTGGTTGAGGTAGCCTGAAAATGTTCCATTGGTTGCTAAAACACTACCCATAGGCCCAGTCGCCGTGTTAGTTAGAGGGCTGAAGGTTGTTCTGTTGCCATTGATTTCCCAAGCAGGTTCCTGTAGTAGCAAACATGCAGGCCAAGAAAAGAAAAAAAAAGAAAAGAGCAATCATAGAACACATGCAAAAATAACATATCTGCAATTAATGCTGTAAACATAGCCATAAACTAGCAATAAACAGATTGGGGCCAGAGCATTCAAACTTTCAGGGAAAATTTTCAACAAAGAAATGCATTGTTTCAAAAAAGGGAAGCAAAACCAACTCAGGCAATTTTTTACTAGGTTTTAGTTGAAATAAACAAATAAAGCTTAACATTAAGAGAGTCTAGTCAACCTCACAGCAATAATTTTATATTAAGGCAAGACTGTCCATTAATTTCTATGATAATTAAGAAATTTAAAAAAAAAAAGTCTTGAGGCAAGAATAATTTTAGATCATGTACAACCATAAAAGTCAATGCCATTATTATAAAGACACAATGATTCTAAACCACACCATTCTGTTTTCTATGAGTGCACTTGAAGCTATGGATGTTATACACTGCTTTCCTGGGCTCTGGTTCATGCTGATCAGGCCATGCAGCAGGGTTAGCAGAGACACCAACAGGACTCAAGAACATGAACTGCTCCACAGAGATGTTGCTCCTGTGCTGATCATTCCTGCTTAATTTCCACTTGAGGGAATGTGTTCTTGAGTATGTAGGTGTGTGTATGATGCTAGAGTCCTGTCCCAGATAATATTCCTAACTGGGACAGCAGCAGGTATTCCCTTAGCCAAATGAATCTCTCCTACAATACCTATGGCCACAGAAGTCTGTGCTGGTGCTCAGATTCAAAACAATCTACCAAAACTCACTGTGGAAAAACACAGTCCAACACTTAAGTTTCAAAAATGATTGACTATAAATGCTCCTTAGTGAAACCAAAATAAGGGGTAGTACCAAAAAAGGAAAATGCTCTCAGTTAAGAGGTCCAGTAATGCTGGCTACCTGCTGCAGTCCAGCTCAGGGGACAGGGACAGGCAGGGGACATCAGCCTGAAGCAGGAAGGGAACCCCCAGTCTGGCCTCAATGACAGCCAGTTCAAGAGCAGGTGGTGCCTGCAGTGATGTTCTGCCTCATTCACTGGAAATTCAATCATCTTTAACACCTTGCACTCATCTTCCCCACAGCCTTGTATGAAATATAGACCTCTAATTCTATACTTTTGCTAGTATTGGTTATCATTAATGTCATTTACTAATTTTGATACTGTGGTTCATGAGAAAAATAAATATTTCTACTGTCCTTCCGTTTTTTTTTCTATATTGCATGTATAAATTTAGGGAGCATACATTTGAAAAAAAATCAAGATAATACACCTTGATTAATTAAAATTTATTGAAAAAAACCCCAAAGGTCTAAGGATATAAATAATCAGAACATTAAACACATTTAAGACATTTTGAGTCAAAAATGTAAGGTAGATAAAATTAACTAAGATAAATTTTTTTGTGATAAACAGGAAGAGATTTTAGCTGGCATTAATAGCTGCCCAAGGCTGTAGAACCAGATAATCCTAAAAGCATTTTCAGACTGTGCTTTTTTAAATAAATACATTTGCAATGCATACTTCAGTCATTACACCCTGACATTGAAAACAGCAAACACAATCCTGTCCAGTGGCTATTTGAGAGCTTCTGGATGCCATTACCTAAACAGAAAACAGGGATTCTCTCTAAAAACGTGTTCAAAAAAAGGCACAAATGCACAAGGCCATGTTCAAAAATTAAGTAATCACTTGGGCAAACTGTTTATACATGCCAGCACAGAGGCACAAAACAATTATTATAAAAAATAAACACAGAGGTAATCGAGAAGAAAAAGGATATATGCTGGAGTTACCTTTGTTCCCCTGAAAACTCAGTGGCTCTTAGTTAACTGTGGCTTTCTTCCTACACCCCAAAATAAAAGCTCATGCAAGGCGAGCCAATCATAAAGTATCAGTCTCAACTGCTAATGAGAGAAATGCCACGTATTTCCTTAACCCTCATGAATTTTCATAGTCTTGGTATCAATGGATAGTAACAACAGGCAAAGGGAAATTATAGGACAGTTTTAAAAAAATGATGGCTGATGATTTTGTTCCCTTTTGGCATGAATGGAGTTCTGGTTTTGCTCCTCAAACTATCTCTAGCTGGAAAACAAGCATACTGGCAAATTAGCATTAGAATTTTTAAGAACCCAGCAGTGCCAGGTTAGCAATCTCCATCTTGAGTTCATATTTTGGATAGTTTTAGGGTAGTTTTTTCCCTGTTGGGGGAGGTGGGGAATAGATGAAACAGGAAGTGTCTAAGGGAGAAGCTGTGTTACTTCTAAAGAATTACTGCCCCATCATCAGCATATTTAACTCTTTTCCTTTT